>OMNW01015336.1:0-13597 GCA_900303245.1 Selene dorsalis
CCCCCTCCGTTTCCCACAGAGCAGATCAATAATAAAAAAAAAAAGGCAGCATGTTTAAATTACTCCATAAAGGGAATATTTGAAAATTGCGAAAAATGGAATTGCCTGCAGGCTGACTTTCTTTTTATGCAGTAACTATTTCATCCTACTCTACAGTGATTCAATGAATCTGCATTCCTGTGTGTGTGTGTGTTTGCAGAAATACACAAATTGGTGCAAATTAGGGATATAGACTGTAATTTGAAGAAATAAAAGTTAAACCCTGACAAGGCATTGATCTTCTTCCATAGCTTAGCATCATTTCATACTCTTCACATCAACATCAAACATGACTGTCTCTTACACACACTTCTAACTACCACATGCAGCCACTTTGTCTGTTCTTCATACACCCTTCATGGACACTTAATTCACCGCACCTTGCAACATATTTTACACACACATCATCATTGTCTCTCTGGCACAGCAGTGATGAAGCAATAACACACATTAATGTCACCATTACCTCCAGCACTTCTTCTTGATAATGTTTCCTAAAATGATTTCGGCCCTGCAAGGCAACATAAATGAAGTGGCGTCATTAAACTGCAGTTTGAATTTAGAAACATTTCCCCAACAGTATCAATCATGCAATTCATTGTCATTAAATGAAAACAGGCTTGGTGCATTAGTAAGATAGTAAAACTGGTTGCTGATGAAGTGCACTGAAAGGGTCCACTAAGACTCGTCATATTAGATGTGTCTGAATAATTTTACAGCATTTTTCTAATTCCTTACTTTTTTCTTCGTAGATGCAAACACAATTGTGAACAGACCAACTGCTTTTTATGCATGTAGGTATAATCTTCAGGCTGAAAATGCATGTTAAAAAAACAAAAACAACAAACAAACAAACAAAAAAAAACACTTCCTGGAGCTCAAGTGGAGCCAGAAGTCTGCAGCTGATCACAGGAAAACATGAATTGGTTGTTATGAGCTCAAATAAACTGCACACAGACTGAGACAGTTGCATGACACCCACCTGCCGCCTGCGTACACCTCAGCTGTGTCGAACAGGTTGACTCCACTCTCATATGCAATGGTCATTAGCTGCTCTGCAACCTGGCAACAGGTCACAGACACACAAAGATAAACAAAAGATACAGAAAGGTCAATTTCTTTCTTAATTTGGCTGAAAACGTCTGTTTTAAGACACTTTCCAAAGAAAGTAGTCGTTAAAGGATTGTAGCATCCTGGCGTATCAACATAAATATTAATGTGTTTACCAAACCGTTATGAAAATAGGAAAAAGGTGGCACACCATCAAAACAGCACAGCTTCCTATTTTATTAAAATATCAGTGCTGATGCATTCCAGCCAGAGGCCCCTCTCACAGCATAAAGTATTGTTCAAGTAAAGTATAACACAAGCAAGAAGGTTATCTGATTGAGGACACAACTGACCACAGCAAAATAGAGAAGCAAAGTATCAGATTACGATGACAACCCACTGAATACAACCACTGTCTCGTTCAACACAGGCTGAGAATCAAGTGTCTCGTTTTTGTTGGTTTTCATCAAATCTTTCTGCAGAGCACACACAATTCATGCCGTGCTCCGTTTTGTTCACTTTATATAACACTGTGTCAGTCAGATTATATTATTGTGTGAAATGCAGAATATGTACAGAGCTGATACTCGGCATCAGGGCTCTGATCTTGTCGCTTTCCACAAGGGTACACCAAAGTCAGCAGGACAGGGACCAGGGAGTGTGGATAATAACCTCTGCCCTGGAGGAACTCGGGAGCTCAGTGATGGAGGCTGGAGATGTGTCCTGTGTAATGCTGTTTGAGCAGCAGTGCAGCAGACGGGCCAGAGCACAAAGAGTGAGCACATCACTAAGTGAGTCAGAGTACTCCAAACATCTTGAAAAACACTCTACAAAGAAAATGTATTATTATAGCTAGAAAAAAAGGCTTAAACAGCTCCCACTGTAAAGAATGTGTTAGATGCTAAACTCTGCACTGCAGCAACAAGTAATGCGGTAATGTCTAGTACGTCTGGGCTGAGTCTGCTGCAGCAGCTCAAGTCGTCCATTTGAACTAACATGCTCAAACAGAGCTTGTGTGGTTTTTACTGTAAGTCTGTTGACTTTCTGGAGTCACAGGATAATTTTCTTTGGAAAGCCACGTGACTCCATGATGTATCGTAGCATCAACTTATTCCTCTTTTGTCAATAAGTGCTTGTGCTTTATATAAGTACGTGAGAGTGTGTCTGTGTGTGGCATATGTGTCGGTATTCTTCCATATTTTCTCTGACGTAATGACCGTAAATCATCAGACTGGGATTCAATTTCCCCATGTTGAGTTTTATTTGCAGGAACTCATCATTTCCCTGTGGAGTCTTGTGTGTGTTCGCGCATACATGCGTGCATGAAATCTGTTTGTCTGGCTTTGTGTAGATGCCTTGGCAGTGGATGGTGCAGTACGTAGGAGTGTGTGTTGCAGTTCGCAGACAGCGAAGGTGTGTGTGAATGTGTTTTTTTTCCTGGAAGAATTAGAAAATCTTGTCTGAGAATCTGTCTTAACACAAGATAATGTGAAATTATACAATTATAATGAACTTCATTTTACTGGCATCTTCAAAGACAGTGTTTTGATAGAAGCAGTTCAATCACTACACATAAAAAAGACAATAAAAAGTATATATAACAAGAATTTAGATGGGTCTAATAAGAGAATTCAAATACAGATCACTAAATAAAAGAGTTAAAGAGTGGTCTGCAATGTTTTTGCTCCCAATAAGAGCTGATGGTGTGTCTTTGTCTTGTAGGTTATTGCAATATATCAGAAAAACGCTCTTCTGCAGTGAAGTGATAAAAACGTTATTGCTCCAAAGGATCTAGCTGCTGCATTCAGGCTATGAGCAATGAGAGCAACCTTTGGCCTGTATACCAGCAAAAATTGTATTATTTTCTCTCAGTTATTGAAAGATAAAAATGTTTTGGCAAAACCCCTGTGTGAACGGAGGCAGGAGGACTGAAATTCACTGCTGTGGACAAGTGGTTTAGGAGTTTATGTTTCAAAATAAAGGACAAAGGCTCATCCAGAGTCACATTCTGCCATTTAGACAAACAGAGCAGAATGAAAAGATGAAGAGAGAGCTGGATAATGGAGAGGTTAAAAAATGAGGGGTCAAATAAGGAGAGAAAGTGGACAGTGTGTTCTCTCTTTCAGACTGGTCTCTGCTAAGTGCAGATGGGAAACAATGTCTGTCACGACTGTTCGGGGCACTGGAGGGTGATTTTCAATAAAGCAAGGGAACAAAGAGGTTTTTTTGGAAATAGACAAAGGAATAGAGGAGTTAGAGAGAACATGCTGGATGGAAGTAAAAAAAAAAAACAGTTTTCTAAAACTTTTTGCAGGTTAGGTGAAAAGCTGCTGACGACAGACAAAGATGGTCTCAGACAGAGAGCAGAGAGGGCGATGGTGTCAGTTTTTACATTCTGACTGATCAGACATTTCGTGGCTGCTAATTCATGATAAATCTCATAAATGGCTAAACAGCCAGTTGCTGTCAGCTGGAGCTTATACTGACATTCACAAGGTCAGAGAGTTTGTGTTGGTGACGATGCCTTGCTGCTTACTCAGATTTCTGACTACCACTGACTTCTGGCTGTTTTTGATCAACTGAACGTGATGGATGACTTGAGATGGGGCGATGTTTTGAGAGAGAGAGAGGAAGACAAAACTGGAGAGAAAAAAAACTAACACATACACGTATGCACCTCTACCTTTACCTACAGAAAAACACTGAGTCACCGTAAAGCTGCAGAAATTCTTGGGTGGTTGCGCTTCAGGCTTCTATTTTTGTGCTTTTTTTCTTTTTTTCTTTACTTTGTTTCGTCTCTGGGGCACAAAGGGTGCAGGAGAATTGGATTTCCATACATGGAGACAACAGACATATTGAGTAAAAAACAGTCTCTATCTCATCCCACATGTTATCTGAACAACTTCGAGATGGTTTTATGACTGCACTGCCTCCTCCCCACCACACTGAATACATCAGAGTTAACACTGACAAGAGACACTTCAAATTCACCGCATGATTTATGGATCTGCTGTTCTTTTTTTTTTTTGAATGAGTAAGCAACGGTAACTTACATCCCACCTCCACTGTGAACTCTTTGTCTGGGAAAATGTTGCTCTTCAGTGCAACTCTGATAAAACAGAGTTTATGAGGTTTTAATGAGTTAGTGCCGGGTATATTTATCATTTATCAATTCTTTACAGCTTCCTAATATCGTTCAGTTAACAACCTCTGGAGGAAACATGCATTATTTCAAATGGTGCAAATTAACTGAAGGGTATGACAGGGCGTTGTGTCAGTGCATGTCTGTATGCTGGAGCCTGCACAACGCTCACATAGATTTCATGTTGTAACTGTGTTTGTATGTCAGAGTTGTTGTGTGTTCCTTAATGAGGACAGGGACACTGAACACTGTTGAGGACATGCAGTATATTTAGAGTGCATTTGATAACAGTGACATTGAACACAAGGCATTTCAGGGCGGCAGAGGACTTTTTAACCCAACAGCGATGGCAGTGCCAATGGTGTTGGGGAACCATTTAAGGCTTCATATCCAGCAAGGCACTTCTAACTTCTTTTTCTGGTATTTGTCAGTAGTAAAAATGGCTGTCTCTGGTGACAGCCTGAACATTTCATTCAAAAAGGAATCAACAAACCAATATTTTGTTGACTTTCTGTGAGCCACATGGGTTCTAACAAGTATTTCCCATGTGAATCTCAGCTGTGCTGCAGCAGAGCAGTGTGGTGGAGTGAAGAGCCTGAGTGACATCGGTGACATTGAACGGGGGACATTCAGAATAATGGAGAGAAGAGGGGCGCTAAGCTTTGAGCGTACCATGTGAGCTGATGCCACTAAGCCCCTAAGGTGAGAAAAATAATACTGTTACATAAGCTTACTGTTTCTGTGTCCCCTGGGGTGCGCTCTGTTGTCTTCTCCCTAAGTGTCACTCTAAGTGTGTGCATATGTGTGTGTGGTGACCAAGACCCCAGCAGCAACATCAGAGCATGTTAGAATTCAACAACACGAGTGTAAGAAGGGGACATACAGCATGTAAGTACGCATACGTGCACATAATGTGTTGACCCTCAGTCTGCCCCCTTTTCTCTCCTGTGTAGCATAAAATCTGAGTCAGTCTAAACAATTTGTATCATCACACCTAAATTCTATGTGAGGGCTCCACCCTTACTTATTACAGCATGAATACATCTGAGAAAGCCATAAAAAGTTTTTCAGCCAACCGACTGTATCAAGGTTAAATGTGATGCCACTCACATGTCCTGCCATCACACCAGCGGTGCTTTTGGTTTACTGTGTCACTGGATGACGAGTTGGTTGAAGGTTGAAGTCACATGTAGTCGTGTGCTGCTACAACACTTTAAACTGAAAAGGCCTTGTTGTTGTTACCATGCGTGTGGCTTTGTTTTGGTTCGTTAGTGCAGTTTCCCAACAAGAGGAAAGTAAGCAGCATTAAAACAAAACAAAATGTCCTGCGCACAACATTTTTAATTAGTTTTAGGGTGTCAAATCAGATGTTTACAGGAGATGACATCTTTATGAACTGCAGTTTTTTTCATGTGTCATATGGAACAGTGTGTTTGTGAGATTAAAGATAACCTTTTGTGTTCAGTACCTACAATGTCAAACACTATTTAACATCAGACATGACAGGTCTATAGTAGACTAGTACTATAGTATTACTACCCAGATTCAGTAAAGATTCAATAAACAGCATCCGTAAACATTATATAAACAAGCAAGATAAAGGAAAATGTTTTGTACCTCGTCTGTTATCTGTCCTCCAAATGTCACCCATGTACCTGGAGGGAAAAGACAGACACAGAGATTTAGGAAACATTTCTATCCCATCAGTCCTCTCTGTCAGTGTCTATGTTTGTGTGTGTGTGCTTGACATCCTGAGGTGAATGGCACTAATCCCAGACTGTGACACAAACCAAGGGAGGCTGTCAAGTTCCCAGGAGGAAAAAAAATCTGCCCTGTTCAGAGCAGCAGCTCAATACTCAAGGATCACCTTGCGTGGGTGCCTGTTAGCGCTTCCTGTCTTCACTGGTGACTGTTTGTTTGTTGTGGTCATGTGTATTTGGAAGACCTTGCGTCCTCTGTCCTTATGTGCCTCTGTCCTGTGAGTGTGTGTGTGTGTGTGCATGTGAAAATGAGTGTGCATGTGTGTACATCTGACTACATGCTTCTGATTGCCCTGCAAACAATGCTGATAAGCCAGACAAAGGCTAAGCCACCCCTACCAGAGGAGACACTAAATCCTCTGCACATTTCCTCACTGAATTATGCATGTAGCTTTGTTGTGGCAGAAAACACTTCCCATTCAGATTATGTCAAAACAGTTTTAGCTTTGTATCTAAAACTGTCCTGCTCTACCAGACAGAGAGAGAGAGAGAGAAAGAGAAGGTGTGTGTGTGTGTGGGGGGGGGCATTACATATATCCATACATATATTTAAAAAAAAATTCTGGTGCAAACCTTTAAATGCTGCATAACTTGTGTGTGTGTTGGGAGCAGCTAGAAAGTCGGGGCTGTCTGATAAGATATGAGGCAGCTTGTATTTGGTGTAGAGTTGCATTGAAATTTTTAAATTTGCAAGGGATAACCCGGAAAACTCAAATCTCAGGAGCTTCTCACTTCTCAAAATCCCTTTTTGTCCTCAAACAAGTGACTTTGGATAATAAATAAAAACTTAATAAATAAAACTATTTCAGTATGAACACTTAATCAACCAAGTAAGAGATCTGATCGTCTTTTTGTCTTCCTTCAATGAGTATTTACTTTGAACGGAGCAGTGGAAAATAATGCAAACACTCCAGCAGATTAAGTATTCTCTTTTTTGGGGTTATTTATTAATTCCCTTCAAGCCAACAGACTCTTTACTCCTTCCCCCTTCTGCTTTCTGTTTTATCTTCCTGTTGAATCTTTTCTGTCTCTCTCTCCCCAACCCAGTGCCCACAATTTCACACCACATGAACCAACATTTTTTTTTTTTACCTCTAACTCACACAACCTCCGTTCCCCCAACTATCATAAAACAGCAGAGATGCCTCAGAGACAAGGGGACAATGAAAAGGCACTTAACCATCTGCTCATTGAGAATAACAGGATGTTATGATTCAGTAGATTCCATTATTCAATACACTGTAACACCATCAACTCCACTGAGGTTCACCTAACAAATGACAACCACCCATAAATTAGATGTGTTGGTGCATAATAATATTATCTTAATTTAATAAGAGCCAGAAAGCTGCAGTTCTTCAGCTCATTGATCGCTGGAGGAAGGGGGGATGGGTTCTTGCCTGTCTATGCATTGGTGTTGGTGGGTGCATACATCCCTGTGGGTGTGTGCGTGTCCAGTCAGCCCTTTAAGCTGTCTCCACTGTGGTGGAAATGTAATCACAGCTGACGATGTCCACTCACAGCTCTGAACTTCATCTGTATGAGCAGGAGACTCAGCATGGGATGAGCTTCCTGCAGAGCTCTAATGTCAAGGCCACTGCTCTTATACTGTAGGTTTCAACTGTTTGATGGAAATTAAAGCCCTGCCAACAACAAACTGCTCTTTGTTTTGTGTTTGTGTTTTTTTTGTTTTGTTTTGTTTTGTTTTACTGTAAGACGCTGATATTGCTGTGCAACAATACTAAGTCTGATAACCTCATGATGCTTTTTCCTAAAGCTGAGAGGTGCTCAAGTCAATGCACGAACCCACAATAACTCCTCAAAAAGAGAGAGTCTCTAACATTCGTATAAATGGCCCATGTACATATCAAAAGGTCTTCTTTTGACTAGATACAAAGTTGAAATCACTTTAATTCATTCATTTAAATCACATAATTCATCAGTGCATCTATCTAGCACTTATCCGACAGGTCAAGGCAAAGCTGATATAAACTCAAACTAGAACAGTTGGAGACTGGAAATAAAAGGGGAGGAAACTGGGCGAGAGGATGATGGGACAGTGCTATGGATTTGGCAAAGAGGTGTCATTTATTCTTTGCACCAGTCTTTTTAACCTGGATCTTGATATTTGAATCCATCTCTGAGCCTGGCAGAGTGATAGATGGTGCACATTTAGATGAAACATTTCTCTCTGGTGTCTCAGTTTAAGCGACCTCCTCACACTCTTTCTCAGCACTTTCCAGCCCGTCTGCCTACAGATAGAAAGGCTGACTCATTTTTTTGTATTTTATTTTCAACTCCAATAAAAAAATAAAAAAAAGCACACAGTACATTTCTGAACTAGCTATGGTTGTATAGTTTTATCAAGAAAAGACACAAAAAATGAAATTGTGCTGCACCAACTTCCAACAGAAACATATTTCAAACAGTTAAAGGACCTCTCTTTGATAGTATAAAATCAGTCAGTAGACAGATAAAGAAAGCTGAAATCCAAGGACATTTTAGTTACAGTGTTCAAGCAGCTCTAGACCACCACCAAACTATTCTATCGATTTTTTTCAAAACACTTCTTCACTACTTCACTACTTGAATTTGCTTCGTCTCCTGTTGTATCCAGGACTGTTTTGTCTACACTTTCTGCTACAGACCTGCATACAGGGGGCGGCAAAAACATGTAATAATCCAACAAAGGACAACAATAATGTTCCTGAAAATATCATGGCAAATTGTGGCCTTAGGAGTGACTATGGCGCTTTGTATCACTTCAGATTCTACATGTGCTCATTCTGTCATGAGCATTTCTACTGTACAATGATCAACCGCAGTCACCATAATCAAATACACTTTGCTGTTATATATAGCATTAATAGGAGTTCAACTGTATATTTGATAAAGGTTGGATGTTGGAGGGTGAGTTTCTCTTTCAGCGGCAGAGAGGAGGGGAGTATCCATGATCATGAAAATAATATACAATTTGAACTTTTGCTTTATTGAGGGTAAAAGAGCAGACAGTAAGTAAAGAGAAACATTAATGCAGCTCTCTGATCTCCCTAGTCCTGTGAATATTCAGTATGTAACGGCTACTAGGATGCTGAACCACGCAGTTGTAGACATTAAAGGATGAGGGCAAAGTGCAAGACAGAGTAGAAAACAGAGTAAAGCAAATGCAGCAGAGGGAATCATAGTCTGCACTATCCATCCGACCACCTTCTTCTGTACACAGCAGGGCTGCAGGAATTTCTGAGAGAAACCATCTCAAGAATTCATCAATCAATTGCGCTGCATCAGCATTGTAAGCACTCAGGAAAAAATATAGACCTGGACAGAGTGTGACATGAGCGAGTGGACGGGGATAAAAGTTATGGCTTCAGACAGATAATGCTGATCATGAATTTCTGCATCAGCTTCTTTTTCTATTTTGTCAGCCAACTAAATTGGGTTCCACATGCAAACACACACAGACTTTGGGCCAATTACATCCTGCACAGCGAAGCCATTGCAGATCTCCCTGGGGTCGCACTGTTGGCTGTTTGTGGTGAATGAAGGGGTAGTGAATTATCTGCAGGAGTAGGCTGCCTGCACTGAGAGGCCATGATGAATTCTCTAATCACGTCACTTATCAATTAATCCACACTCCATGCCTCTCTCTCAGGTTAATCTATTCAGTTTCAATTAACTGCGAAGGGGGTTTTCACATTGTAAACAGAAATTGCTGTTACACTGTATGTGGCAGGTTCAGATGGCTGTACGGTAACTTGAATTGATATTAAATTGTGCTCTGCTTGAATGAGGATCGAGCTTTTCTGTTGTTAGTGGAATGGAAATAAGTGACAGCAAATTGACTAAACTATGAATTTTAACAAGTGTACAGTCTGTTTCAGAGGGATGATGTGACAGCCTCTATCTAGCCTCTTTTGACCATATAACAAGCTGCCCCGACCAGCAGCTGGGGCCCAGGAGAACAACACCCACAAAGACAGAGGAAACATGAAGAAGAGAAAAATCAGGAGAGCGGTGAAGCCCAGAAAAGGTGAGTGCAGAACAAAAAAAGAGACACAAGAAGGAATTTGTTTCTCTCAAAATAACCCCCAACATGTTTGCTTATTTTTCAGTGCTTACAGAGAAGAGGAAGAGGAAAGGGGGATGTAAGAGATAGAGACAGAGACAGACACAGAGGCAAAGTCTCATCCTTCCTCCTTATTTTCCCCTTCTCTCATCTCATCACCACTCCCTTCATGCTGTTCTCTGTTCCTGGGATAATGATGGTGAGTGTTGAATGTTAATTTGTCCGTACAGAGTGTCTCCAGCAGCAGCAAACAGTAAATGAGCATGAGTAGTACAGTTAAATGTGGGTGAATACATGCAACCCACTATAAAAAGATGAAGTGTGATGAACACAATTAGACACTGAACAGAATCAGATCTTCTCAAACTTCAATTTCAAATCCAAATTTGTATAAAGTTACAATAATAATGTAGTAAGAACAGAGAAAAGGTTTCATATTTCTTGAAATTATTATGGAGCTGAAAACTCTATCAATTGACCAAGTTAAATAGAAACCCCGTCAGACACATTTAAATGGTGATGGGTCACTTCTGACTTGTTCTATACAAGGCCCTCAAACCTTTTTCAATTTTTTGAAAATTAAATGTGCAGCCCCAGCAGACTGAATTTAATAGAAATCTATTGTGGTAATGGAAATTCAAAAGGCAGAACAGAAGAAAAGAGATTATTTAATTAATAACACTAAGATTCAATTTAGGATTATGAAATAACGTATCTTCCTTTGCATCCCTATACATAGAAGTGATTTAAAAAGGTTTCAGAGTTTCACTTTTCCTGCTTTGGTTTGATTTGAAATGCCACAGCAATGATCTATTGCTTTCCCCGTAGCTTCAGAGAGAAGCGTTTGTTGCCCAGGCACTCCATGTCAAGGTCAGTCTCATACTTTGTTGTTACATAACGTTTGGATATCTCATGTAAAACACATCCTGGTTTTCAGCTAGTTTCAAAGTCTTAAAAGCAGCCTTGGGTCCTGAGTCACAGTGCAGCTGTAGTTCAGTGAGCAAAGATACAGTAATATCATGTGATATCACATTTTTTTTCATGAACAACAACTACAGCGTCAACATTGTGTAATGTTTTGAAGTAAAAACCAAACTACGTTTACAGCTTGAAAAGCGGCATAAATCTCAGGATTAGTGGCTACATTGTGTGAGTTGCCTTGTGTGAAGTGTGGGAACAGGCTGTGGGAATTCTGAGAAGCTGAAAAGAAAAAGTGAATTTCTGTGAAAAAGGCGCCTGCAACTGATTAAACCATTATGTAAATGAGGCCGGTGCTGGTGAGACAGTATTTCTCGAGGGGTATCATCATGCAGTTGCAGACTGGCTCTTTAAACCTCGTGACTCCTGCAACAGTTACATCTCCTCCTGGCTGTGGATCACACAAACCAACGATGAATGGAAACATATGATGGAATCACACTTTAACTTGACCAAATGTTGAGTTTTATTCATTTCCCGTCCACTGCACTGTTCACCAGGAGCATGAGTGTGCACTGATTATGTTGATTTTTTGTGGTGGAACTGTGAGCATATCTGCACATATGCCACACATACAGACACTATAGTCTCACCCATCTTGGCACTATTCCTTCAAGTTAAACAGTGAAAAACCGTTTAGCTTCCTGCTCTTGGCCCTCTCTCTTCCTTCTCTCCCCTGCCAGCATCATGTCCGCCCTGGGCGCAGCATGTGGCAGGCAGCTGGCATTACGCTGACCTTTTCTGCATCGTGCAAGTCAGCCAGTCTGAGTCAGACCTCTCAGTCTACCACGAACCACCCGGGGCAGCAGTGCTCAGAGGAAGGCTGCGAGCCAGACATTACACCCTGAAAAACAAAAGTCTACATGGCACCAAAAGCCTCATTGGACGTGATCTACAACTGACACCAAGGAAAATCCTTTTGGTTCATCTTCATGGTCCTTGTTATTCAGCTGTACATTTAAAGCAAGCTTTGTCACTTATAATTAAAAGGTCTCTTGTGTCTCTGCTTGTTTATCAGAAAAACTGGCACGACTGTGTATTGAGTCTGTGTCGCCACTGGGGTTTTCACCCGTCTATAGAAACAGGGTAAGGTTCTGTATTTGAGGGTTAAATAGTGCATCCTGTTTTGAATCACTACTGGACGGGGTTTGTCTCGTATTTCAGTTTCGAATGCAGCATCATTCCACTGCATGTGAAAAGCCGCTGAGAAAACTCAGTCAGGATGTTTCAAATGGTTCAGTTCCATGCAAGAAAGATTCCTTCATATGAAAGCGACGAGAGCTCCTCAGTCAATAGGAAAAAGCTCATTCAGCAAAAGCACAACTTAGACACCACCCTGGGATTTGTGGAAGTTTAAAGGAGAAGCACAGGTGTTACTGAAAAGTGTTGATAAGGATTCAACTTAAGTTTAAACCAGGACCAAAAATGACACCAGAAGTGGAACTGCAAACCGTGCAGGATACGTCTCCTCTAACGATGCTGACAAAAAAAACCCCTCAATCTTAAAAACCATGGCTGAAGCTTCCTCTGCGGGCGAACGCTGGTCAGAGTCAGCCCGTCTAAGCTGAGTAAAGCTCATGTCCCAATGAGCGCCAGAAGTTTTGATCCGATTTATGGGATGGAGGCTGAGCTGCACCCTGAAGGGCTTCCTCTGAGCAGAGATAACAGTGAGAACTGTGTTTTATCTAATCCTGACCGTCCTGCAGGTCTGATACTGAATAACAGTACCTCTCGACATGCTTTACTTTTGGATGTACTATTATCTCCCTGGAAGATAAAAACACATCTTTTACTGTATTCACAGGACCAAATCTCATCAATATGAAAACTATGTTAGCTGATGATAACTGTAAAAAATCCTTTGCATGTGTTGGCCCAAAAAACTCAAGTTTTGTTTGTTTTAGCCAAACCACTGCATTTAACACTGATTATACTATTCATGTTAATCTATTCAAGTTTCACTGATGAAAAAAACAGATAGTCCCTTTAATTTAGTGTCTAGTCTACTGCATTGTATTTGTGTGTCATGTCCAGGAGTTCTCCCAGTAAAAGAGCCAGGGACTGTTGGTCTAATATTTTTTTGTGGACACACAGTCCTGTTGTTTGAGAGCTCTTCAGGTTGGCAGAAATAGGTATGCTGGCTATGGGCTGTGGGGTGTGTGTGTGTGTGTGTGTTTGTACTCCTATCATTGAGAGAACAAGTGTGAATTTTAAACCTTTGGAGTGAGGACCATTTTGTAAAGTGAGGACATGTAGGCCGGTCCTCACAATATTTTCATTGTAATAGCTTCTAGAGGCTGTTTTTATGCATTTCTCCAAGTTTCAGAGTGGTCGTCAGAAAGATGCCAATATGGGAAAAATGTGCGGAAAAACGTATTCTGTGTGTATTGGATACACACACTTTTTGCTTTGCCGGTTCCGGTTCCGGTTCGGGTCCCGGTCCCGAACCGGAACCGGGATCGGGATCGGGACCAGAACCGGAACCGGGATCAGATCGGAAGAGCGTCGTGTAGGGAAAGAGTGTAGATCTCGGTGGTCGCCGTATCATTACAAAAAACAAGA
>OMNW01015344.1:29084-44336 GCA_900303245.1 Selene dorsalis
CGCTTTTTCCGAACGAGAGATTGCGTCATTACGTCCTAGATTCGGGTGCACTCGCTGTGAAACCCCGACCCCCCCGGAGTGAATTCTAATGGAATCTTTACAGCGCGGCCGCCCTTGTGTCGTCACAAAGTAAAGCAAAAAAAACGCACTCGGGATACAGGTGCAGAAGCGGCAGGAAACAGGATATGAATGGAAAGAAAGTGCGGGAGATCTGGCTCAGATAAACAAACAGCTGTGTAGTCTGTGGTGGATTAACATGAGGACTTGGAATACCTTTTTTGATTTTTGCAACACATGGAACCTTACGGACTAAAGGAATATAGATAATAGAGGAATGGACACAAAACCCCAGCTCTGGAAACTTCTCACAGGTAAGGATCAACACAACCATGCTGGTCCTACTGGTGCCTGATGCTTGTTGATATTGAAAAATCATATGTGTATGCTTAATTTGCGCTGAATATGCTCTAGATGCTATACACCTTATCTATACTGGCAAAAGTTAAAGCATTTACTGCGTTTGAAGCTGTTCAGTGGATCCATGCATGGCCTGGTGAGCACTGAGATGTTTTGCAGAGCAGTTGCTTAACTCACTGACTGTTTACTTATAAACAAACAGGTGAGAGCATGAGCCAACCTGCAGACAGTTTATTATAATTATTTAATCACATGGTCCTCTGCTGCACAGGAAGTCTCTTTTCAATATTGTTCGGAGTGAATGTAAACAGAGGTGGTTGGCTGGCGTGAGTTCAGCCGCCGTGACTGAACAGATAAAAGAAAAAGTGTCACTGCTGGGAACTCAAGCATCAAAAGAAAGAGTGACAGAAAGTGCAGGTACCCCACTGTAAGAGATAGAAAAGACGAAGGTGAAGGTGATTGGGTGATTTGAACCCATGAAGCGCCACAGACAGTAGGATATGGACAAAAAATACAGACAAAAACAAGGATGCAGAGAGAAAGTGCAGCCCCTTTTTGTTCTCTGATTGCTGTTTGCTTTCTCTTTAGTTTTGTGTAACGGAAAGCTGCAAAATGTGTGTGTGTGTGCATGTGTGTTTGTGTGTGTACACATGCTTAGGTGTAGATTTGTGTAACATAAAGCTGGCCAAATACTCCTATATGCTAACTACCTGTCTTACCTACCTTGCCCGGGAGTGTTACAGCTGTAGTGTTATGTTAATTTGAGCTCACAGAAACACTGAACAGTTTTGCTTCAGTTGCAACTGAAACATTTTGGCCATTTGAATATGAGGCAAATTATATTTTCTGACTGTCTGCATTTCTGTGACTGTCAGTGAATGACTCACTGTGTGTTTATCTGCCACTGAAAAGAGAAGCTTAAATGCTGTGTCTTGACATGTGGTGGCTGAATCAGCTGTTATTTACACGAGCAGAACAAGATGTTCACGCCACGAGAATTACTAGAGATTAAACTGGTTGATTTCTTCACACAGTTACAGTTTTGAAATTCAGGCTTTACAGTCTCGTACAGTGTGTCAGGATTTCTAGGGCACTGGGTGACTGTTGAGAGGGAGAATACACTGTTGAGTCCCGATTACCTTAAAGGGTCAGTTTATTTAAATCTTATCAATGTGTTGATACCTTTCTTCTTCCCATATGCTGCTATCAAACCAGTAGAGAGTATTCTTTAGTTTAGTCTTTAGTAGTCTTTTTACATAATGTATGTGTGTGTGTGTGTGTGTGTGTGCGCGCACTCACATAGACAATCAATACTAAATCCATCAATATTGCAACACAATAATACACAATAATAATTTTTACAACATGATGACACATCATGATTACACATGTCTAGTGTTATGTTAATAGGTAATCTTACAGTATGTAAATGTAGCTAATCTTTACTTTTAACACACACACAAACACATGTGCGCACATGAGCACACACCTCAGATTCTCTTTTTGTCATATTTTTTATCCAACATTGATGATGAAAAGCATGAACTGAGCTGAAACACACATACATAATAGAGATTCACATAAATGCATTGGAAAAGGTCAGGATGGTTATCAGCTGTACACATGCACATACACACACTCTTAAACACTGGCTGCTAGAGCTAACTGTGTGCAAAGTGCGGACTAATAGTTTTAATAAGCATGGTAATTGGCATTTCCTGCTGACACAGGCACACGTTTATGCACAGCATAAAAAGACAAACATTAACACACACTCGCAAAGAGACAATAGATAATATTGATGTTAAAGAAAATGAATCTTTTTCAGGCCTAAAAGATAACGCAGAAGCTCTGGTGTATCCTGAAGTAAGAAAAGCCAATTATCTATTCCTTCCCTTTTTGGACCCTCACTAGTTCCCACAAAGTCACTGATGTTCTCATTAAATATAAGCCACAATTTAAAAATGTTATAAAGAGAAAAAAAAGGCTGATCCAACAAAAAAGTCCTACAGAAAGAAAGTGACCGGATGCTGCAAGTGAAAGGTCAAACATTACAAGAATACAACTCTTAATTCAAAACACTAACTAGTTTACTGAATGTGATTAGTGGATGAACCTCTGATATCGGCTAATTGTTTCCTCCTGCCTGCAGCCTGTTAAGCTATAGGCTCGCTTCCTGCAGGTTCATAGCTCCTACAGATTCTAGAGGTATTAGAGTGGTGCCAATTTTTTCATTTGAGTCTTTACAAGAGGGCAAAAGGAGGTGTTTTCCAAAAGGCCAAACTCTGAGAATGAGCAGGTTATCACTGGGGATTTTTTTTTTTTCTGACTTCACTCAGATAGGATAGTAGAGGGAGACAGGAAATGCACAGACGGGGTATGAAATGCAGCCAAGCAGGTTGGATTCGAACCCCTGGCCGCTGTATTTAGGATATGTGATTCATTATTATACTCACATTTCTCTCTGTTACTTTTCAGTTTTTGCTGGTAGGCTAAATCCGGTGTGGGACGACACCTCTCTATCCCGTTCTGTCATTCTCACTCTATAATACAAGATGCATTTGCTTTTATTGACCTTCATTTAGCACAAAAAATAAATGTCTCCAATAACTCCCAGAACTGAAACCTGAATACCTGTCCAATGAACAAATATCTGAATAGTCGACTATCCGGGGTCCAGCCCTAGTATACATGTGGCAAACAAAGCTCCTGAATCCTCAGAAGGCAGAAAAAGCTTGTGGCTTTCAGGAATTAAAACAACCTCCACATCACTTACACTATTGAAATTGTAAGTAGCAGAGCAATCAATACTGGAGAACATGATGAACTCTCTCCTATAGCTCTGTGTAATCGGATATATAAACCCACTCCACCTTGGCCACTGAATGCCACAGCTGACCACAGGGATTGCGATGTGTGGGCTTATTCAGACTGAATGACAGTGCAAATAGTAAAAAAAGACATTGCTGAGTGTGGGTTTCAAGATAAATGTGCAGAGGCATCCAGGATTGGTCATTATTTGACACATAACCTGCAGTTCTAATAAGAAAACATGTCAGTGAGGTAGGTACTAGCTTTATTTAGATCTCACTGCAAAGAGTGGCAGTGCAAATCATCAACTTGTATGAAACCACCTATAGGTTGATTCAAGATTTTATTTCCCAGAAGTTTTCATTCCTGTGGTTTTGGCACAACGACCGAGTGACAATGCAAATACTTCACATGCACTGCTGAGTGGGAGTTAAAAGACACAGTCTGGAAAGGCGTCCAGGTCTCTGGAGTAATCTGATACAAAGAGGGCTCTGCTGATGGGAACATGCTAAGTTGCAGTATAGACAAAATGTTCATGTATTGCTGAATGTCATTTCAGCAAGTTAGTAAGCATATAACAGGTAAAAATTGCTGAATGGACTTTCAAACGGGTAAATCTATGAAGTCACTCCTATTTTGAAGATGACACAGACCTCCGGTGTAATCTGATAAACAGGCTGCTAGTTTCTCTTCCAAATGCTAAAGCACTGACTGATGGTCTGCCAATAGGACATGTAAACACACACTCTATAGACGACAAAATCCCATTCAACTGGGAGAGCTTGAAACTGTAAAGCTAGGGGCCGTCTGGGTAAACACCATTGTATAAATATTTTTTTACGGACATTCTCATGTTGTTATTGTGTTGTTAATGTTCCAACCATTTATCTTCAGTGTAAACTATATTTATGGAAGCCAAATTCTTCAAAATGCTGAAGGGTTGGCTGAGAAAATGCAATTTCTCCCACTCACTGTCAACTTCAGATGATTTCTGAAGGGTTACTACTATAATTGGTGTCGTTGCCAGTGCTGGACAATGCTGCCAAGGATGCTAACTAGTATTTTACGTCAGAACATGCAGTTTGGCTTGTGTTTGATATGTACAAACACAGACAGGAGCATAAAGTTCAGGCTGGACACCAAATGCCAGTTGGCATGAATGAAGAGAACCTTTTTGTAGAGCCCTAACTTAAGGCCATAAAGATCAGGTAATTTACATAAATCCCACATTCTCTGGTAGCATACGGCACTTTTAGGTTCTGCAATGTGGCCAACTGGATATGTATTGGTATTCCTCAGCACCACAGAGACAAAAGGCTAAGCATCTTTTAGGTTTGTTCTGGTGACACAGTCAGACAGTTTATGTGGCTCATGCATTCAGAGGATAAAATAGCTCCTTTTTGTAACATGGTGTCCATGATCTCTAAGGGTTATAAAGGGTTTTTTCTCATCCTTCATGCATGGAGCTGGATGAGGCTGGGATGTAAAGCCAACTAAATGGATTCTGTCTTTATATATAGATAACATTGGTCTGCAATTGTGATACAGGCATATCTGTCTGAGTCTGTTGTCTGTACAGACGTGTTAATCTTGGTTGATGTTTCAGCTACAGCTGAAACATCAACATTGCTGTGAGCTTCGCTATATGCTGATCTTGCCATCTGAAGACAAGAGTCAGAGATCCATCTCTAAGGTCCTTGAGTCACTGCTACTCAAATGTCCTGGTCACTGATTAATTTTAGGCTGCCATGACCATGTGTGATATAGTGCAGACATAACCGGCACAAACTGAGGAAGTGCTTCCCTGCAATTTGCATGGTCCTAATTAGCTAGCTTCTGCTACCTACTGCTGTGGCTGGGAAGCTGTTAGGGCTAACTTCATGTAAGACAGACCGGACCATTGTCTCGTCTTAATGCTGACCGGTACCAAGGTCCCATTTGGGAAAATGAGTGAAAATAAATCAGTTTTTTCAGGCTCAAAAGGACTATAGTACTCATTGTCATCCAACAACAAGGTCTGAGTGGGGTAAAGAAGCCACCAGCTTTGCCAACATATAGGTCAGATTCTCTGGCAAGAACACGAACACCAGAGACCTGTCTTGTTGAGGGGCCTCATTGTATCATATTGAAGCAAATACCCTGAATAAGCATCATAAACAACATCAACGGACCATGTTAAGACATTGACTCAAAATATTGGAGTTTTAAATGAGAAATGTCCGTCACTTTAATATTGCCACAGAGAGTGTTTGTTGTTTGTTTGTTTGTTTGAATGCAAACTCACGTATAGTAAAGTTTACCCCACATGTAGACAGCCCATCAGCCACCTACCCCGTGACCTAAAGACCTGGCTGGCCAGTGTACAAAACAGAGCTGGTCTCAATGTGCCCCTGATGATCCCTGGAGGCTTTGCAGAGGTCTCAATACATCTGTCTACATCCATTCATCCATCTGTCCATCTGTCTGTGTGTCCCTGTGTGTGTGCCTCTGTAACCCTGTACATCCCCTGTGTCCAATCAGCTCATCTGACCCAGTCACACAGTGGAAGCACGAGGCACCAGATGCCCAGGTTATTTCTAAATACTGAACAGTGCATTGTTAGTGTTGGACATGAATCTTTCATCATTCCACCTTTTGCATGTTCCCGTTCTTTGGTTACAAGATTAAACATCTTTCATACAGCGAAATGCTTGTTGGTCACATATAACGTCAGGAGCAGTAAGGGACCAAGACAAAAATGATGAGAGGGTCATGCTCAGTAAACACTTACAAAACAAAAGCTGGTGCTACACAATATCTCCTTTTGGTTCTGTATGTGTTAAATACTGAAACATGTGAAGCTCAGAGTGGGCTGTTTTGCAGTCGCCATCCTGGATAATACCTGATTTTAGCTTATTTTCAGCCATTCCCAAAAAAAAGGGAAAGAGGAGGGGTGGGGAACCAGGTTTAGTGCATTCTGGTGTGTGGCAAGGATATATTCAACCACCTGTCGCTCAAAGTGGAGTCCCCTCAGTTATGCAAAATTTAAATAGGTGATTTATATAAATTAATCCCCCTGTACAGTTGTCATGAGGGAGGGAAGTGGCTATACAAATGTTTTTACATCACTGTGATGTAAACTGCCCTCTTATTAAACCACTACTCTGTTTCTACATAGGTAAAATATGACATGATGTGTGACATGTTTAGTCTCCCGTGCTTCAAATGAAACTAACAAAAACTAATAACCAATGACATTAGTCATTTACAAGCCAGTATAGTGTCAGTACTTGTCAATGAATAATGGGTAATGAATTATTGATTATAATTCAGTAATTTCCACCAAACACTGGTGACTTCAGTAAAAGTTCAGCTCTCTTGCAGCATTAAGCTGCAGCTGATCCAAGGCAATGCCAAGTCAGCCTTATGTCTCCAAACTGAATGATTTCCAACAGCACCCCAGATAATACACACTGCCAGCTTCAACTCTGTCTGTCTCTGCTTTCATTCAGTTTTTCACTGTCCCACTTTCTTTGCTTCTTTCTAATTGTGATTCCATCCGTGTTTTTATTGGAGGTGTGCATGCTATTGCCAGATGGCCTCTGCTAACCTCTTTTGTATTCTCTAAGTGCATTTATCCTTGCTTATGCATGTACACACGCGAAGATATGAGGGGAAAAAGAAAGAAAAAAGCACAGTCCAACATTTAAAAACCTTCATTAGCATCTTCTGAATTAGTTATGTTTACGCAGCGCTGAAATTTTCAAGAGGAATAACAAGTTTAAAGGACGTTTAAGGACACCAATGTCTGCCCCCCTCAAACATAAGCAGTAATCCAGTGTCAGTTTGACCCAAAGCTTGGATGATACCATGCCAAAGTCAGAGTGCCAGAGTAATCCAGCCATTAAAAATTAACGAAGGCTATTAATGTGGGACATCTAGATGGAAAAGCACCTCATGCTGAAGACTGCAGGAAAACAATGTGCACGTATTAACTATTATCCCATCAGGGAGGGTAGTAGCTCATGCAGGACTGATCATTCTGTATATACAAGGACTTCATTGTAAAACATGTCAGTGTTTCTGTCTAAATGTTTTCTAATGTATATCAGGTAGATGAGAGGGCAGCGGACAGAAAATCATGCTCTTTTTTTTTCTCCATTGTGATGAATAATTTCGTGGTCAAGCCGGACCTGGAGTGTTTGCTGTGGTGTTTACAGAGGACGGCTGACATTATCTACAGCACAGGCAAAGAGAAGACAAACAAGTGCAAGAAGAAGTTATTAATATGGATCAGTAACATTGATTTACTAAACCAAAATGTGAATAATTTCACCTGCTGTTTGATACTTAGAGGAAGCTCGCTCTAACCTCTTGCCACCGAGTGTTATTTGTTAAAAGGCACAGCTGGGAGAGTGAGGCAAATTAGAGACAAGGTTGTCCTCTTTGTAATTACTTTTTAAAATGTCAGATGATTAGAGTGGAATTATTAAAATGGAAAAAAAAAGCGACCAAAGCGGTTTATATTGTCTTTATCAGTCTTTGGTGGCTTGATGGCATGAAACAGAGCATAAGACTGAGGGTCAGTCACACAACACTGCTGTGAATAGACTCATGTCAACCCTTCATGTCGAGGCCTCAGCTGCAGTTAGACATAACACTGTGCTCTCTGCCCTCTGCAGTGTTAACACAGCTTGCCACACATGATAAATCTTGTAGACACACACACACACACACACACACAGCTCTTATACTGCACCTCAGACAGCACAACTGGGCCCCTGAAAAGAGAATTGGCCACTTATTCCCCTAGACTTAACCCTGTTTATATAATACTCTTTATTTATATGCAATTTAAATGTGTTCAATTACTTTTCTGGCATTGACTGATATTGTTTAGCACAACAGACCCAATTGGATCCCTTCATCAGTGCAAATGAGTGTCCTCCTGGCAAACCACAAACAGTTGAAATAAATTAAAGAGCGGTAATAAGTAACGAGGAAAGGTCTCTATTGCAGTGCCACATAGTGCTGAAAAAAAAATCATCATTCCCTACCCCTCACTGTCTCTTAATAATGGAGGCTGCAATAGGGGCTGAGTGGTGTACAATGAACAGGCAAAGCTGTTAAGAGAGGAGTTGAGTTGAGACTTCAGGTAGACGTGCTGCCCTGTCTTTTGAAAATATAGAGATTGCTGAGTGTCGACACTTGTCTCCCACGCATTCACTTCATATACCGTTTTTTTAAAGTTGCAACAGCAAATGTTTTGAAGTTAGGAAACCTTGTTGCGAAAATATTGTATTCTATTAAAAATACTAAATGTGCTCTCTTTATATTTTTGTAAACAGCAGTATCTTTGAGCTTTGAGCCCCTAAAGCATAATGAAACCTCTTATGGTTCACAGCTCAGACACTCACAGCGCTGAGTTAAGATTAGGGAATGATCTCACTTACAAAAGTGGCCAGTCATTAAAGTTATCTACACTTGCTGTAGGGGAAGGCCATAAGTTGATTTTATTAATTAATTTGTGTTTGTGCTTTGGGAGGATGTTTAGAAATGAAAATCAAATTTCACTTTAAATTGGGTAATAATTATCTGGAGCTGTCAGTGCTGCTAGATTCATCAACATGCTCGATTTATCTGACTCATTCTTTTGTCTTTTGTAGTTTGTTTTTAATGGGAGAAAAATAAAATGCAAAACACTGGTGACCCACACGGTGTGATGAACCTGAACGCCTCTTGTGTAGATAATGGATGGAGGACTGAGTTTGCTGCAGCTCTGCAAGCAAGTTGTTTTCCCTGCATCGCATACACAGACATTGTGTAACCAAGATGCTTCTGTTGCCTAAAGCTATAAGCATCCTGAGTCAGGATGTGAGCCCCAGTCTCTTGTCTCCAGGCTACATTTTTGTTGTCCTTGATCATAATTGAGGAAACACTTGTTTTCTTACAAAATGTCACATTTTGTAAGAAAACAAGTGTAAATATGGAGTTTGTACTGACACCAACACTCATCTCTTGACCAAGCCAGCCTGATGAAGCTGCTGTGTTACTTGTTGCTCCGCATACATAATACGTTTAAACGAATATAAGATTTTACTTGAGTGAGTTTTATGAGGGTTTTTCTGTGTGCAGTAAGCCCTGCGTTGAGTTTGATTCTTTCATATAGCCTGCTTTTGAACAGCACCCAGCTGGATCTCCTGCCCTTTGTCTTTCTGTCAGTGTCCATCTCATTCTTTACATCCCTCACTCTGCCTGTCTGCTTCTACTTTCCCTGTTTGATATTTTTCTTGTCTTTTTTCCGCTGTTCATTTCTTTCTTTGGATGTTTCATATTCATTCTTCCTCTCCATCCTGCTTCATTTCTCTCCTCTTCTTTGTAACTCTTTCTTTGTGCCCTCCCTCCCTCTGACTGTCTATGCTAAGTATTGGTAATTATATTATCATGCGCTACCCCATGAAATATAGTTTCAGTGACACCCAAGTGTGTGTGCGCGCTTATGTGTGTGTGTGGCGTTGATGATGGAGAGGCTGTCTGTGTTTTTAATAAACACAACACTGCAACACCCCGCACACTAACTGCCTTAGCATCGAACTTCGCACACACACTCACACATACACACACGGGCATCTGCCAAGACTAGACTCAAAGTTGCAGGGAATTTATGTACAAATAATTACTTTTTAATAGCCAGTAATGTGATTTCCTGCCAAGGAAATATTCAAATGCATCTCAGGCAGTCCAGTATATTATCTGCCTGGAGCTATGGATGCGACTTAGGGGAGACGGCACAGGAAAGACAGATTATTGTTTGTGTGATAATAATTATTTTACCCTTGTCATCTGCGGAGGAAAATGGGAGATAATGCCTTTGTCTCTCTGTCTTCTTCCTTCACTTTCTTCTTCCTCTTTCTCCAGCCCTCTTTGTCTATCACTTTTTCAGAGTCAAACTGCCGCCTCACGCTCTATTGGGGTAATTTGAACTTTTAGCGCAAAGGCAACGCAGACCTTTGAACGAAAGGTAATGTAAGTCATCAGGATCCTCCTCGCTAAAACACTCCCTGCCGACTGTAGGCCACCAGTCTCTATCAGTCAAAGATCCCTGAGCTCGGCCCGAGTGAAAGACAAGATCTACCTATAGTCACATCAAAAGAAAAAGAACAACTCAGATTGAATTTCCAACTTGAGGCCTCTTTATTTAGACTAACTCTATTTGAATTACATGCAGTGTTTAAGTCCAGTTTTCAAATTAACTGTAAAAAGGATTTTTAAGCCACAGCTGTTTTAGGGTTTTCAAAATAACCATTATGATACCATTATGATTGGGAAAAATCTTTCTACTGTTGCCTCTGTGCTGCTCTGTCGTTGCAGTCCACATTGTGGTTGAAGGTGCAATTGCAGCTTGAGTGACAGAAATAGATCCACTCTTTTACATTCTGTACTGGTTGCAAACACGTTTTACTGTCACATAGCAAAAAGTCTGGGGAAGTCTTAAAATCTATTAGTAAAATCACCATCGTCGGGGTTGGTGACCCCTGATGTAGATCGTAACGTTTGTTCCCCCTTCCTATCATTTTAAATGCCCTTGCTTCGTCTGATGTACGTTCACCAAAAGAAGCTTAATGGTTTGTTTGTCACCTTTCTGATGTTCTTACCCACTGAGGGTAACTGTACATAAATCCAAGAAGCTGTTTCATCGCCAAGGCCAGTGAATTATGTCAGAGCAGTTTGGAGGTGTATGAGCAATGAATGTTTCAAAATAACAAGTTATTTTGTAAATGATTTTCAAATATCACATGACAACATCAGATAATGTGACCTTTCAGGAGTTATAGGTTTTCAATGTAATATTGAAATATCGCCATGAATCACAGCAGGTGCACACACGTAACCATTGTAATTTCTGACACACCAAAGCCATCTGCACCTGCCACATTTATTATGAGTTGTTTTTTTTCTAAAGTCTGTGATGACCAAACCCTCCAGTCCAACGAAGAAAATCTAAATTACTTATTTTGTGTTTTAATTGTAGATGCTTCTGTCATTTGGTCTCCATCATGCACCAGATACATTGGAGAGACCTTGGGTTTAGACAACTATGACTTAATAGCACCACTTGGCATTGTCTTTCACAGTGCATCCCCGCTTTGTTGAAGCTCTTGGCTGAAGTGTGTGTAGTGTCTCTCAAGCCAAGTGTGCATTTGCCATGGCAACAGTGCCATTTCTGAGCCGTGCGGTGGAGCAGGGTTGTGTTGGCAAATGTAAAGTGAGGCTGTAACCAAGTAGAAACTCTGGTGTTTCTAAGCTTTACTCAGGTATTACAGAGGTTTCTGCAAATCATTTTCTAAGGCTGTGTTTCTATTGACTGAGCCAAGAAAGGCTGGAGCAAAACTTTGAATCTCTTTAAAATGTCAGGTCTCTGATGTACTCGTCTCTGGTCTTAGTTTCTCTACACTTTAATAAGCTCACAGGCTCCAGGTTGGTGCCATAGCTTGTTTATTTGTTATTAAAACCATACAGAAAGATTCATCTCTCAGCATGTGAACTTGAAAAGTCTTAAAAGCAAAATACATGATACGTGATTTAGCTTAGTGAAGCATTCGTTGGCCTTCTGTAGGAGAAGCCTGACACGCAGTCTCCAAATGTCAGCACATCAGCAGACATTTTGCCTCTGGTGGAGCATTTTTGTCAAAATCGTTATGCTTGGCTTACACAAAATGTAAATTTCTGCATCCCTCTCTTTGTCTTGCCTTTCTTCTTCATCCTTTTTTTGTTTTGTTCTTTCGTTCCCACACACACTCACACAGACACCAGGGTTCACAGTGTCACAGGTAAGTGACGGCAGATCTAATGTCTAGAATTTATTTTTTGCATTAACGGCTGACACCTTCCTTAGCAGGTTCAAGTGCCTAACACCATGTGGATGTGTGAGAGTGTGTGTGCATGTGTGCGTTGGGGGGTTTTAATCGGTGCCTTTTGTGTGTGTGTGTGTGTGTGTGTGTGTGCAATGACTGGTTAATGACCTCTGGAAGAATGAGCCTGCTCAAACTAAACCTCAGGGAGTCTAACCGATTACTGTGTATGTGTGTGTGTGTTGAGCAGCAGCTAACGCACCGCTCTGTCTAATCTGCACGAACAAATCAGAGCTAAGTGTGCCGTCACACACCAATATCCAGCAGCCCCCACACATAGAGTAGAAACCAAGAGAGAATGGACGTGAGTGAGACACAGATAGACAAAACAGAAAAATAGATGATGGTTCACTTTTTTTCTTTTTCTTTTTTCTGCTACTTATCTGTCCTCTCTTCTCATGTCTGCACCTTTTGGGTTGGAGAAGTCATCTGTGTGTGTGTGTCCAGTAGTAGATGTGAGTGTGTATGACAGGCTGATAATAAGACTCACTGTGGGCCACGCCACCTACCTGGAAACAGACCTTATCTGCCTCTAGGGAACACACACACACACACACACACACACACACACACACACACACACACATACACACATCATATTATAGCTTATCACAATGGCAGTCTAGCACTGAGGAGTCACATCACTTATATTGACAGATCAAGCACTCCCACACACACACACACACACAATGGATGATCCCTCACTATCTCCTGTCTGTCTCAGTGACGTGCTCTGTCACAAACAGTATGTCCCGTAAACCCTGTGTGCAACAGTGTCCTGTAAACTTTTACCAGTTTTATTGTCTCATATTAATGACATCCACTAAAAATGAATCGGTATCTGTGGTTGGTTTATTTGAGCCTGTGCAGAAGCGAGAGATAAGAGAGAGATAAGAGAGATAAGACCATTTCAATAAATGTTGCAATAGAAATAATAGCTCACTTACAGTACTTTACAGTCTGTGGTGGAGCCATATGACACACAGAGCAGTGTCCTACTGTACACTGACTGCCCATGCAGCACCAAGGAGCAGACTAAATGAGTGACTTTTATGACATGAACAGGCAGCTGTCACCATATTAACTAAAAGGTGTCAGTGTTGTGTTTACTCTGCCTCAGGAGCCTCAGTTAACACAGGTGCTTTTTTTTTAATATTTATGATGTTTTCAGGACTCACTGTCACACTGATTAGTGATGTGTCAGTTGATGAGCACGTCACAGAGCTGTTTTTTCTTTGTTTCTCAAAAACGTAGAAGCTAATTAAGGATGTTGGCTATTTTGATGTATTTTAATGACATCTTATTTAATTACACTCACCTACGACAACAACACACAACATACACTGTGGGTGGATGTCTGTTCGGTTTCATTTTTGTGGTTAAATTTGTGATGCCGTCCCTCTCCCTGCTCCACCACTCATCCTCTGTTTACTCCTCTCTTATCCATCACCCTGTTTTCCTTTTCCATCTTATTCTGGTTAAATTGACTCTACATTGTAGTTCAATTTCTCTGCTTTCACAGGCCTCTTTATTTCATCAGAATTTTTTTTTTTCATCTTTTGCTCTACCTGTCTTCACCCTCTCCTCTTTTATCTCAGACTTTCCTTCCCCCTCTTTTCTTATTCTCTCCCTCTCGTTAATGAATCATGTTGAAGCTTGCTTTCATACACTGTTGATGTAAGCCCTCTGGCGTGCACACATATTGCATACATTCATCACTGCTGCAACAGAAGTTAAGACTTCTGCAAGCAAACACACACAAAGTCAAATGTAATGATACAACCATTTGCCCATTTTCTCCTTACATATTTTTTATTTTTTTTTATTTTGTATTAAATGGAAATAACTGGAGATACGTGTTATGGCATGTATTAGTCAGTGATACCAGGTCCCAGTAACAGCACCAGCTTGCAGGAGGTGACTCGGAGAAGTTTTTGTACATTGACAGGAAGGTTTTCTTGGTATGGTATGGTATGGTATATGTTACTATAGGGAGATAATGAAATAGCTATACCAACTCTTCAGAAGTGAACTGTAATTCCAAGCTGCAGAGGTTTATTGGTTGCTTCATGGAGAGGGACTATCAGCAATTTTAGCAATCTGCAGTTTCTGGTGAAAGGATCTTTTCCCTTTTAGCTGACGTCTGAAATTGTCAGTGTGTGGCAGATGTGACGCTATAGGCAGAGATAAGTGCCTACAGTAATTCTCCATTGATTTCAGCAAGGTGGTCTTTAGTTTGTTGGTTGGATCGGTCCGCAGTTGGATTTTTGCAGTTTTCATTCTGTTTGTTTGTTGTATTAGTCTGACTCATTCATGTCTGAATATCAATGAGAGAATCTGAGACACTCACAAACGACACAGACGGATATTAGAGACACATGGTAGAGATGCATGCATCCAGTGTCCTTTCGCACAGATACGCAAATGCACAGTTAAGCGTAATGGTATTAAAGTTGTCACGCCTCAGAGAGCAGAGGGGCAGAATGCTTACAGCTCATGTACACAGAGCGCGCACAGAAACATCTAGTGACATGACACAAACATTCAAACACTCAGACATAGACATATGCCAACCTGACAAAGCATCAGACCTTGCTTTCTAGAGATTTAACGTCTTCTAGTAAAAGTGTAAGAACTGATTAAAGGACCGTGACAGAAACATGACACCTAGACAGTCACTTAAATAAGGAGAGACAAAAATGACGACACGAAGACATTAATGGGCACAAGATCCTGGATAATATATAAAAAAGAACACAAACTTTTTTTTGGTACTTTTCTTTTTTCTTGGACAGCGGAGGGATACAGAAAAACTGACATTGACATACAAATTCAGATCAGTAGCTCTCCTCCACAGTCTCAGGATTTCTGCCAGAATGAAAACAGCTGGACACCCAAAGAGATCCATGCTGCCTGGTTTAAAAGAAAACATTATAAATGATCACTAGTTCTAGACTCTGGTGTATTCAGAATGAAAATTTGCCTTTGCCCACAGCTGATAAGTTAGTGATGGTAAAATAAATCTTGCCTGTACTTGGGCCACTTGCCTGTTTTGTTCTGGCCCAGTTTACTCATGGGGTAGAGCAGGTCAGCCACTAATGAGAGTGCTGGTTGTTCAATCCCTGGCTCCTAT
>OMNW01015347.1:0-11535 GCA_900303245.1 Selene dorsalis
CCTTTGAATTTAACAAGGTCACAGTCTTTCTCTAATAAATTTCTAGACATAACCAATAAATATACACACACAAAAATAATAACTGTACATCAATAAATTTCGATGTAAAAGAAATGGCTTGTCTCTTAGTCTGACTGACTAATTCAGAAACATTTAATTTGTGACCTGATGAATGTGTGTACATCCACATTTCTTTACTTTGTTAATAAAAAACAAAATTGGGGTCAGCCTTGACCAAGAGTATAAATTTTGGGCCTTGGGAGGCAAGCGTCAGTTAAAATCAAAATTTTCCATCAAGTTGTTTTTTTTTGGTTTTTTAATCAATCATCCATCAGTCCAGGTCTGGATCAAATGGCAGATTGTTAACATCAGTAAAAAAAACAAAACAAAACAAAGTGGTGCTGGCAACTAAAACAACAAAAATCGCATTGTACCATTGTTGTACCATTTAATAAGACCAAATGACGACACAGAATGGATCCAGGTAATGATATAAGAGACAGATGAATTATACTAATTACCCTTAATCAATTGGCTCATGGAAGAGAAATGATGAAGTCCTAATGACTTTTGAAAGATTGAGAATAAAGCATATCGATGAAGAGTTGGACAGATAATTAAGTTGAAACTATAGACAGCCAACCCCAGAAGAAGAAAATACTGTACTTGGAAATAATGAAATAAAGAAGAGTAAATAATATAGAGATTTGCAGAAAAGAGGGACAGACAGATGGAAAGGAAAAAAGGGAGAGAAACAACAGAGGGAAGAGAGATTTGGTTTATATTTGTCACAGTAGCAGATCCCTCACTGGTCTTGCCATCTTGTAACTCAGTCTCCTCTGTTCCTCTCCTTCTCTGACTCTCCTTATGGGTGACAGTTGGGTGTCTCTATTTGGTGCCAATTACAGATTGTTCGGCGTTGGCGTGGCGCTGAGACTCAAGGCTGTGGAGTCTCCGGCCCCCACAGCTCCCAATTTACCCATCAAACGCTCCCATCCACAATCTGACCACTTAAGAAAGTTACACTGCTCCTTAATAACTCCCTCACTGGTCGTCATTGCTGGAGGGAGTGAAGTGAAAGAGCAGTCTTTTGTTTGGTGTGAGAAGCATAAATGAAAATGAACAACAGCACTATTCAAATCCAGGCTCTTAGGAAGATTTTTTTTTTAATTATTATTATTCCATAAGTAATTCTGATTTTTTATCCTTTCTTTTTTGACTTTCCAGGGGCAAAATAATTGAATATCTGACAGAAAAAAAGGACTTAAATAAAGTTAAAAAAAACAGAGACGCTTCGCTTAAAATGATGCATTGGTCAAAATGTTAAGGAGAACATGCAGTAAACCAAGACAACACAAAAACTGCCAAAGTGCTTCTACAATTAAAGTTGTTATGGTCACTGTAGCTTACTTCACTTTCTCTACAGGGTCAGTGATGAGCATTGCTCTCTTATTGTGTATTGTTGATTCTACAAGTCTATCACTACTTAATACTAACTTGATCAACATGATCGACATTACCTGTGTCATATCATTTAGCATTTAGTTTTAAGCACCCGATGGCAAACAGACCAGTGTAACATACGTGACCCTTGAACAAAACTGATCGGATGAGTTGTTCTACTCAACCACAGACTCAAGCATGTTGCCTTGTCAACGGGCCAAGAAGAAATGCACATTTTCTAACCCACACATTATACTGGTCGGAGTTATTTACCTTCACAGGAAAAGTTTTCCTCTACTTCCATGTTCTTTAATGATCGATAATAAGCAATAAAGGTTTTGATGGCTTTAATCCACCTCACCACCCTTTGTGTCTCTATGAAAGACTGGAAAGCACAACCTAGCCCACACACACACACACACACACACACACACTTGTTCACACAGGAGGAAACACAAACAGCTGTCATTCCTGTTTTCACCAGCTGGTCCCATTCACATCTTTTATTCATTACATTTGTGTTATTGGACTTTCCACAACATCCATTTTGGGTTTTCCATTTTACGGCTTTGATACTTTAACAGTGATCCTCACTTTTGCACTTTTGTTATGTTATTATTTTCCCACCTTTTCCTCCTTTTTATCGATATTATTCTATTTTCCCTGCATTAAATGTTTGAACTAGGGCTGTCAATTGATGAAAATATTACTTGTATTTTGGTGGGAAGATAATACAAATACACGTGTAGTGTTGGGAATAAAGAAATTAGAAACTAGTCTTTCTCTTATTTCATTAATAATAAAGCAAGATTAACTTTAAACCATATTCAACCTCAGTCCATATTACTGTACTAACGTAGGCATTTCAAGTGTCCCTCTGCTTTTTCCAAAACAGACCATGGGGAAAACTGTCCAACTCTACAAATTCAAAAAGCAGCCCAGGCTGTAAATGTAATAGCTGTAACATAAGATTATCATTGCATTTTAATGTTTAAATGTATGTGTCCAACTACTGAAGGTTAGGTTACATATTCTGTGCTAAGCCAATGTTTTAACGAATGACAGTCACTGGCATAATACACTAACTTAAGGAAAGATTATAACACACAATATTTACCTTATTAGAGACTAAAGCCACACTACCTATCAAATAACACTTAGAGTGCCACTTACAGCAATGTCTAAGAGTAAAAGACAAACAATCTTTGAAAGGTTGAAGAGAAGAAGTGTCTAAAGAGGAGAAGAGATGGAGAGTATTAGAGTGCTGAGCTACCATTCACCAAGGACATGGGAGGGTTTGCCAGCATGATGTCTGCCTCTGTGAAGAAATTGGTTCAAGGATGCAACAACATTAATAAATGATGCTGCACATGCAAAGACCCATTGACATGTACAGATAAAATCCACAGCATTGCTTGGCATAGGGTTGAAAAACAGTGGGTGCTCTTCCTTGGCTACACACACAGGGAATATAGTATAGGAACTTTTATCTGGGTCAAGTAACCTTTGGTTTTCAACCTCATCTTTGCATGCCTCATACCCAGTCTAATATTAAAACTATTACCCTTTGGCTGTGTGGGGAAAGGCAGTCAGATGGGAAAAGAATCTGGAAGAAATACTAGATATAAGGATTATGGATGCTAACAGTTTATCTCTCTGTGTTCTGTCTTCCTGGCACCTCATGTTGTGTGATTCCCTCTCTCTCTTTCTCTCTCTTTCTCACACACACACACACACACACACACACACACACACAAACACATGTACATGCATACACCAGAACAGCTCCCCTTGAGGGTCACACTACAGGGGGTTTGTCCCAATTAGCACAGAGTCAAGGTGTTGAAGGAGACATACTGAGCTAGCAGGTTATGGTAACTGGGAACACACTGAGCCAGTATGCTGGCTAACTGCTAACTAGCCAACTTCACAGGCACAGCATGCCTTGAAAAAAAAAAAAAACACTTTCATCCAGAGGCACTTTACAGCACAGGCTGCAGCATTAAACGACTTCTGAAACACCTTTATGCCAAGGACTCCAAATAGATGGCCATTTGGCCAAAGATGCCAAAACACTTAAACAGGCAAATGTGATGTGTTAGTGGGTCCTCGGGATCAGAGCTGTTGTCGGCAGCTCACCATCCTGCATCAACATTGCATTTCCAACTATACGATAACCATCCGACGTCCTCCATCTGTCTCATTTTGCTGCTACATATAGACTACATCATCACAACAACAGATTGTTTAGATCAGAACCACAGTGTTGATAATAATTATATCATTGCAGCTTTAAACATTAACTGCACCATCCGTCCGATCCAGTGCCACAGTTGTGGCCATAGTAACAGTGATGCATGCTAACTTTCACAGCGAGAAAGAACAACCTGCTAATTCAGAGACTCCCCCTAGAGGCCGGGAGCAGTTGGTGCATTCCCCACTACACAGTCTTGTTGCTAATGCATTTGTTTTGGGGGTTTGTGTGTTTTTGCTGTTGCATAGTTTCTGCATTTGCAGTGTTTCCTTATATTGTTTTTGTTGTGGCCTCCTGGAACTTGTTTCGTCACATGTAGCCCCTTTTTTATCGCTGCGTTTAATTTAAATTTTCATAAGTGCTTTTGAATCTGCATTTTCATGTTGCCTTTGGAGCAATTTGTTTATTTTAACGAAAGTACTTTTGGAGCATTAGAGTGTGCTTGGCCTTGTTGGCCACCCGAAATTTGATATATTCAATGTGCATGAGAAGGAGACATCCATGTTTCTTCAAGTAAGCAGCTCATAAACAGTCTTTTTAGCCCCATTAGTCTGAATGCACGAGGCCAACTCATCGATCTGAGACGTAAAACGAGATAAATCTTTCAACATACCTACCTTAAAGACGCTTGCATACAGAGTTCTAAGTAGAAAGTAAAATGTTCCCATAGCTGTTCTTATGAGTCCACATGAGCTCTTATGCAGAGGAAAATGAATATGAAAGTCGGCATGGTGGGAGGTAATGTGGAGATTTTGTCACAGCTTTGCAGTGATAGATTTAAGATTTGTTCTCTATTATACATTCACAAAGTCCTTCACAGACACTGGCAGAAGTACATGGACTGAAGTAACCCCTTGGCCTCATCTAGTTGAAGTCATGAAGTGAGACAATCAAGAGCTAAACACTATTGACAACCTGCCTCTGATTCAACCTGACTGTTTTACCCTCCTCTCTTTGAGCCGACGGTCACATAGCAGGACTCGCTTCTTCATTACCCGGTAATTGCTGAATATGTAACACACTCAACAACGCCTACCACCTACCAGTGTTTTAGTCCGAGACCACTCTCCAGATGTTATCTCCCTGTGTGATCCCCCTGTTGTTTTTTATTGTAAACTGCTTGAGGAAGAAAAGGGAAAACTTGAATATTGTCCAAAGACAGAGTGTACATAACAGACAGAACTACAGAAAGAAATGATTGAGTTTAGTTTTTTCATCACTGAATCATCAGGGAACATAATTAAGAGAAGGCTGAGAGGCCAAGCAGACTACTTATTTTGAATTGCTTTACTTATTTTTGTTAACCACTTCAAGTCCCATTACGCCACTGAGTCACCTGAATGGTTTCAAAGTCCTTACTCATCTCAATCGTCTGAACAGGTAGCACAATTAGACTCTTTCATTGCTCTTCCAGAGTTGAAGGATCGTCCTGACCCGGTGCCTGAAACAAGGCATCAGATTAAGGCATTTAAAGAAGTAACAGGCCCTATAGTTTTCCACTGATCCCTCTCGAAGCCCTAATCACTACCGAAATAGAATAGTGAACCCTTATAGTGCTCCAGCATAATCCTTATCAAATCTCAATTTAGGTTTTAAATTACTTGTCTAAGTGGAATTACTTATAGGCAATTATGACTCACTTCAGGTTCAGGTCCAGGTTCACAAAAATGATCAAAATGCTTCAGTCTTCCCCTGCAGCACATTCTGAACTGGTCATAGTGGCTCATCTTACAAAATTAATTTGCTCTGCCAGATAAAAATAGTCCCTGCTCTGTTCTGCCAAACGTGTGCTGAAACAGTGCAACGATATATAGATCAGTGCTGTGTGCATCAATGGACCCAAACTCTGTTTGTTAATGCTTGTAACATACTGTTGTATTGATCTTAAACTTTAAATATGCAAATCACATGCTGCTTCCTTGGACCATTCCTTACTGTTCATTATGAACAGGATTTTACAAGTTTGTCTGTATGACATCAAGACCTCAGATCTCACAACTAAAAGAAAACTGTTTTAGCTTTTCTCTGGTATAATATTTCTACAGTCAAGCTTCTGTTATTTAGACAAATGTAGCTCCTCCTGTGATTTCTCTCTATGCTCTAGTTACTTTTGCCAGAATCTTTTTTTTTCCAAACATCAGGACCACTGTTCTTATTTATTTACCGTCAGATTATCTGACCTTTAATTACATGCATTTCACCCAAAGAACTATACTCCGTGTCTCATTATTTATCTACCTGGGGTGGCAAAGCGAAAAATGTTTATCCAGTCCATGTGTCCTCCATGACTGATCAGTTAGAACAATCATTTTCTGTTGTCTACTCCCTTCCTATTCTCTCCATGTAGTTCTGAAAGTGTTAAATTTGTTAAATGTTTTACACACTATTTACCTTTCACCACCAAAAGGAAGATTACTCATGTGTTATTTTACTGCCTTAGAGACACTGAGACTTCTCTGGGATGTACTTCCACCCATCCATCCCTTTGCTACTCCTTGATTCCAAATCTACTGTGCATGTCTTTTTTGCATTCAGATCTTTACTTTGTACACTGCAGTGCACTACTCATTTATTTAAAATGGGAAACTGATCTTATTTCAGCCTCTGACTGGTGCTGGCCAACCTTAAACATCTTCATCAAAAAACCCAACCCATCGACTTGCTTATTACACATATTTACACAAAATGCATCTCACACCATCATTCAGATTCAGGTTGAACCTGTCAGATTCTGGTCATTGTAATACCTGATCTTCTGCTGTGGCTACATACTAATGCATATGTTTATATCCATTATAAACCAAGTCTTACAATTCTATGTGCAGCTTCAGTATCCAATTAACTTTTGTTCTAAAAAGCTGGTTTAAATCCAACCATTCAAACCATATTTCTGCACTGTATCATTTAAAGAATTCCAGTAAATATATATAATAAACTCTTCACATCATGCATCGACGCCAGTAGGTTGAAAACTGTATTGTACATATACAAAAACACTATTTATGTAGTGGTTGTGTATCTGTCTTGTGATACTGTGGTGTTAACTTCAGGGTTAGAGCTGAAGGTAAACACTGTTCAATCATGTTTTTCATGTGGTAACAATCTAGCTTATCTATTTAAAGCCTCATAATATACCTGATAGTGATAAGAGAGCCATTATGAGTACAGTCTCAGACCAGACCATAATGACAGTTTTCAGTCTGTGCATGCGTGTGTTTGATTTTCAAGGTTGGCTGGTATAGTGCAGCCTCAGGAGGTTCCGTTACCTGGGTCTGAAAAGCAGATGGGCTGGGGCACTATTAACAGCAAAAGCCTGTTCCCCAGGAAAGGCTCCAGGTGTGTTGGCCTGTTGCTAAAGAACAGAATGTATGGAGAACACTGAGATGCTAGGATGATGTTCAGCTCGCTGTGTGTGTGTGTGTGTGTATGTTTGCTACATCAGCAACATCACAGCAAACTGACAGAAAAGAAACGTTGCTGAGGGAATGGACATGCATTCATAGAAAAAGTACTTTGGAAACGGAGAGGTAAATATAATTCATTCCTTCTGAATGGATGTGATACAAAACCTTTCCACTGACAGCATGAACTTCAGAGTGACAGGGCTGAGACCTTGCGACACTCAAGGTCTGAAAAATTTAAATTCAGTTTCTTATAAAAGCTTTTCATCGAAACTACTATTTAGAATAAGATACTATCACTGTGGTTACTGCCTGCCAGCACAAACAAGTGCAGCACTTCACAAAATTTTACCAACACAGTTGAGACATGTATTGGAAACATTCAGATTTTCTACTTCAGTTAAACCAATATAATGGTGTGATACAAAATATTCTCTTGCAAATAAAAGTCTAGACTCTAAAATATTAGTAAAGCAAATGTAAAAAAAAAAAAAAAAAAATGGAACATATAGTATAAACATTATAAAACTAAAATTAAAGGTATTATTAATGCAAAAAAAAGAAAAAATCTCCTCTGAAATGTACAATATGAACAATACTTGGCAAAATACACTCAAACATCAACAAATGAATGGGTTCTAGGTTCAACCACAGTGCGCTCATTCATTCAACTGACTAACTCCAGAAAATCAATGCAGGGTATTTCAGGAGGAGTTAGAATAACAGGTCAGGGAAATCAAAAGGTGTTCTTGGCCTCTTTGAAATCAAATTAAAGCTGTACATGGTGTTGAGCAGGCCCTCACACTCTTGCGGGTGCCAGGGGTACTGGCATGAGGCCGGCTAAAGTAGTGCTGCATTAAGCACAAGCAGTCAAAGGACTGCTGCAGCCACACTTTTAGTCAACCTGAAGAATTACACAGATAGCAGCATACACCCGAAGGCAGTGGTCTTTGGGTGTACATTTTTCTTCAGGGCGTCACAGCCGGAGGGTTTAACGACTCTCTCAGGCAAATTCTATAAACTTCTCCAGATTACACTGCCTTGTAGTGTTTTTTATTACAACAGGGCAGCCGGAGGGTCAAAGGTGACGGGTTGGAAGGGTCTCTCAAAAAAAGTCTTCAATAACCATTAAGATTTCTATTTTTACAATAAATGTGAAAGGAATTACATATTGTCTAAATAACATCAGGTGTTGAGGATGTCCCAACGGCTCAGCCAACACTACGTAGACTTACAGCGGCCATGGGTTTCAATATGACCTGTTGCCCTTTGCCGATGCCATCCTCTATCTTTCTCTCCCTGAGAGTTCTCATTTAAAATGACATGGATTTGTCTACAAGTAAAAACAAAGGTATAGTATCAAGAAGTGTCCACAGAAGTGAATAAACAGACTCCACACTACTCTGCTCTGTGTTCAACCACCAAAAACTAATAAAAAATTTAAAAAATTTTTTAGTTCTTTTATAGCAAAAACAGAGACCACTGAAAACTTGGAGACTTTTTCATTAGACACCGAAAGTCTTCTGTGACTGGGTTGTAGATAACTAGTGAATGGATGACGACATACTAACCTTGTCTGTGCTGGCAGCTGTTGTGGGTTAAATTCTGCATTTTAACACTGTACCTATCTTTGCTTTTCCTCATATGTAGTTTTCTTCAACTAATCAACTGTACAGTAGAAAATCTGGTCCTTGCTGAAGTTCAGACTAAAGCCACATATTCCCCCAAAATAAATATGAGATAGGCACTAGCTTCTGTTTTAAAGTTGAGACCTGGAACTTCAATCCATTATTTTATTTCAAAAAGAATGTGCAGAGTCTGAAAAAGTCTGTGGAGCTCCACTATCTGAATTATACATGCACAACAACAAAACGTCAATCCTTACGGACCCCAGTACAGCACGAGTGAAAAACATTAAATACCAAAATAACTGTTGTCTAAAACAAAAAATTAGTTACACTACAAATGAGCTGGTAAAGATAAGACTTACATTAGCAACGACAGCTTGGATGTAAACAAGATCAAGTGCATTTTTTTTTTCTAATAGCAGTGACATGTTGGTGAGACTCACGTCACCAGCGATGACAAATCTACTAGGATGCAGTGTTTATTAATTGCACATGGCATGGTACAGTTCGCACAGAGCGCTCGGGGACAGTATTTTGCTACAACAACAGCAGTGAACTCCCTCGGCAGATGGTATGGCCAGCACTTAACAGGGAGCTGTGTTTGGATACATCATTCATGCACCATTTCTTGATGCTGTGAGCAAGTGTCCAGCGATGAATTACTGGACAGCAATTATTCCCTGTTGGCTCAGTAGTAGTCAGTCCATCCACCTTGATAACCACGTTCAAAATGTTGCTGCGTAGTCATTTAGTGAATAAAAAAAATGAGATACAGCACCTACTGTGTATTTATAGTCCCGCGAATTCACACTACATGTCAGAGCAAAGAGCACACCATGGGATTCACGCAACTCTCTGTAGACCTCCATGATAGAACTGTATCCAGGCATTCATTAGGCTACAAGTTAAAACTACTTCTAGAGCTTTCACAGCCCCCATGAGTACAGGGAAACCACCAGAAACCCTGCAGTGAACAGGACTCTTCTTAAAGCCAAACTGAGTGAGAAGTCCTCAGCAGAGAAACAAGAACCTGCTGGAGGTGTTACACTGTGAGTTGCAATTCCAACTTTTCTGTAACAGTAGCTGGATGGAAACTACTTTGTGAACGAGATGTAGGTTCGATACCAGAGTGCACGTGACCTTTTGATTGAAGCGATAACTTCAGCTTTGTGCGAGACTAAAGATTGTCAAACATAAAAATACATTTTTGTTAAAAAGAGGAAAGGACGACGTAGCACTAAAAGCCACATCTAGCCATTTATCGCTTTGAATAATGAATAATCACATCCCAACCAAAACAATTTGTTTAAAAAAAAAGAAAAAAACTAAACTGAAAAGGTTTATCTGGAAACAGTTCAAAAGCACAAGCCTAAATAGGGTGTACGAGAACATAAAAAGAGAACATTTAAATCTGTCCTGTGCCCAGCAGTGCATTCAGCAGGGAGTGTGTTGTTATTCCTGCTTATTAGACACTGACAGCTCACATCCACTGAGGCTTTTCTCTGACAAACCAAATAAAAAATTCAAAGTGCCAGTAAAGTGTGTTCTTTATCTTTTGCTTGCGTTACACATCTAGATATTTGTCATCACTGTGCTTTCTCTGCAGGGCTCGCAGACTGTTTTTTTTTTCTTTGGTAATAACCATTAAAATAAATCAAAGCAGAAATAAGAAGCTTAAAGACTGTAAATGCCAGAACAAGGTCAGAGTCTATTATCTGCAGTTATCAACAAGCTCACCAGAGGATGCCTCCTTTATCGCAGGTACCACTGACCAACGTCCACTTGACAAATACTGAATATGAGAGCCAGCAAGGAAGAACAACAAAGACTACCTTTCTATCCTCTTTCACCATGTTAGTTATCAACACAGGTACTTGTCATCTGCAGTCAATCACATTTAAACATGTTATATTACACAATTTGATTACTTGCTTCACATATGTGACTCTGTTATACTAAATATTTGTTTCTTTGATTTGAGTTACCATGGTTGTTGGGAGGTCCCGACCCGATGGAGCAAAAGTTGTGGCTAAATATAGGAGCCCACTGATTGGGCCAAACTGCCTGTTAGTGGAGGAGGAGGGTAGTGTGTGTCAGTTTGGTTCACACCTTTGTGTCATTTGGTTTGGCCAAGTCCTTGTGGTCAGTCTGTTGATGTACCAGTAAGTTAGTAGTTATCTTGAGTACAGCAATGTTTCGTTGGCCTCTTTTATAGGTCCAGTTATCTTAGTCAGATAGCAACTCACTATAGCCTCCAATATACTCTGCAGGCGTGGCACAGGGTGTACTGTAACCTCTTGTCTAAACTGTCACAAAAACTAAACAATCACCAAAACCTGCCCTTGGTGACAAACCATGTTCAGTGACAGAGAAAACTTACAAGTAGTTCCTTTTAAGTGACAAGGACAACTTGAATTGTCTTATGTCCATGACAAAATGTTTGTTTGCTGTAGTAGAAGTTTGTCACCAAGAAATGATGGACGTTCAAAGACCAGCTTTATCTCCTTGATGTGTAAACGTATGCAGTAAGACATACTTAAATCTACTTAAACCACCTCTTCCATGAGTTACCTGTGATGTAAGCATTAAGTTGCCATTAGCCTGGGGTATCATGTTGAGTATGGTGTTTGAGGTAAGTGGGTGTTATCCTTCCTACACAGTGTTTCCTATACCTTCATTTATTTGTGGCAGTCCGCCACGAAAAAATTATTTCCGCCACAAATAGATTTTTCTGCTTTTGGCTCAACCTTGCTCATAAAAACATTTATTAATCTCCGCAGAAAGTGCACATGTTCGTTGACGATCCGAC
>OMNW01015347.1:19444-31260 GCA_900303245.1 Selene dorsalis
TGTGTGTGTGTGTGTGTGTGTGTGTGTGTGTGTGTGTAGGTGTGTGTGTGTGTGTGTGTGTGTGTGTGTGTGTGTGTGTGTGTGTGTGTGTGTGTGTGTGTAAATCCTCAGATAAAGCAAAAATGATGACTGTCCTCTGTAAATGTCAAACTTCAAAGGAGTTTTCAAAGGGTTGTCCTTTAGAGAAACATCAGAAATTATAATACCAAGGGTTAGACAGAAGACACCACTTTCCAACCACTGAAACAATGTTTTCAGAATACTACATTTAACCACAAAGCATTTGGTCTGTTACTTCAGTGACCTTTAGAGTAAGTTATGTTAAACACTACACAACCTTTGGTCTACAAAATATGCCTGGAGAGGACCTGTAGTCTGTAGAAAAGCCACAGATCAAAGTGAATGGAGCCACAATGTGCAGGTTGTTGACCCCTATAAGTTAATTACCTACCATTTTCAGCAATAACCAACCACATTCCTTTCAGATTCAACATAAATTAGCATCCACATCTGTATTCATCATTGATAACTCCATAAATCTTCCATTTCAGTTGATTATTTGACTGAATCATTTAGTCTTCATAGTCGAGTTCATCTTAATCTTTATAATCTGTGCCATTAATTATTACACATACGCCTACGTGTGTGATTTTACATTTATATGTTTGCTAGAAATGGAAAGAAAGAAACTGTTTCTAACAGGTTCACCTAAAATTGTCCCCAGGGGAGATCAATAAAGTATTCCAAACACTGAACAAACAGTTCATTTTCTTGTTTATTTTTAATCAGCTCATTGTTAAATTACTAATTTACTAGTTACCTTAGCTTTGTTTCAATCTAATTGTTAGTTGTTCAGGTTTGGTCTTCCACAGGAGTTGGGAGTATTATATTGTCCATTGAGTTATGAGAGTGAAAACTACAGTATAATTGCAATGTTTTGTGTTTAGGGCAAAAACAGGTCGGACTTTTTCACCAGTGAACTGCTGTCTGGTATGCAGACTGAATAACATCCTGTCTTAATGCATAAGCAGCACAAATGGTGAACAAAATGTGATGAAGCAGCCACAACAAGAGCAGCAGGATTTTGGAGGCCAGTTCCCTTTAGGAGAAGCTACATTTAATCAGCTTCAAACTCTGGGCTGAGGAAGTTGTCCTACCCCCTGATCCAATTACTTATTTATTACAATCTAATCAGTTAACAAAAGGCCATTCTCACCTTCCCACAGAGCAGCTAATAAAATCTAATCAATCATTTTCATCATTTTCACTGCCTTCATTAAGCATTAATGAATGTTTAAACTGTGATGCGTCTCAAGGCTCTGGTGTGTGTTTTTCACATCTATATGATTGACCTGTGTGTGAACGTGTCTGTGTGTGCATTTACCAGAAAAGACAGGAAAAAAGGTGATGGAAAAAACAAAGGAAGACATGCAAAGAGTGTGTGTCTCTACAGGACAAATATTCAACAAACAAAGAAACAAACAAAAAAAAATCACATGTCTATATTAGCATCTAGCCTGTTTGTGCTGTGTTTAAAGGTGTGTGGAGCTCAGATTAATGCCTCAAGTCAATTAGTGGTGTAATGATTTAATCAATATGCTCTCCGTTAGGACCATCATGATAGCACCATTTGTGTGTGTGTGTGTGTGTGTGTGTGTGTGTTTGGTTTTGTCAGAAGTCATTCGTAGAGACGATGAGGGCCCGGGGTGTGTAGTAAGTGTGTGTTCAGAGAGTGGATGATGAAGTGAGAGAAGCGAAGCCGATCAATGACATTGATCTGACATTAACCAGCAAAGGAAGCAAAGGCCTCGCATGTGTGTGTGTGTGTGTGTGTGTGTGGGTATTTTCATGACCAGCTCTCAAATGTGGATCCAAATGAAGGAGGTCAAATTTAGACTCATCTCACAAACGTGGAATATGTGCAGCAACCTGTTGGTGGTGGTAGAATATCTTATACACCAGTGTACTCAGCTTATTCTTCTGAACTGTTATTTAGTCTCCAGTCTCAAAACAATGCAGTGTTACTTAGTGCCTTGCAAGAACCCTTTCACATCAACTGAGACATCCCAGGTTTATTTTAGATTTGCTCTACCTTCTGTTTTATTATAACTTTAAAGAGCTTTACTTAACTAATATGCAGGAGTGTTAGGTTTGCCCCTAATTCCACAATGTAATCTAAAATGACAAAGTGAAAATGTGTGGTTTTTTTTCGCAAATTCATTTTAACATTCGAAGAACTGAAATCTCTCATGTACAAATACATTAGATTCATAGTTGTGGTTCTAAACTCTGGTCAGATGCTTTGTGTTTGCCTCGGGTTTGCTTCGGGTTATTCATGAGATGTTCGGGGTCCACCTGCGATAAACTGCATTCAACACCTGTGAGCAAAGTGGCCTCGATAATAAATGCACCTCATTTATACAGCAGTTTTTTCCAGTCTTAAAAACCACTCAGAGTGCTTTTCATTACTAGTCTCATTCACCCATACCCATACATTGCTTTTCCCTATAGCGTTTTCCTACTATACACATTTGCACGCTGATGATACATTGGGCCAATTTTGAGTTCAGTATTTTGCCACATATTTCATGTGTGGACTAGAGGAGCCAGGGAGTGAACCCCTGGCCTTATGATTCATGGATAACTTGCTCTAGCTCCCGAGCCACAGCTGTCTAACAGTGAAATGGCAGAAGTCTTAAGTCAGGAGTACTCTGCCCAGCCGTCTGGGCAAACAGAGTGGCTGGACAAGAAGGAAGGTGACTAAAAATCCATCTGTCACTACAACAGAGCCTCACAAGTCCTCTGCAGGATAGGAGAACCATCTCAGCAGCACTCAATCAATCATGCTTTTACAGTTGAGTGGGTAGAAAAAACCACTCTGGAGTAAAAGGCATCTGACAGCCCACTTGGAAAGTGACAAACAGCATTTAGAGGACTGTATGAGCACGAGGAAAAAAATTTCTGCGCCATAAACGTAGCGTGCATGAACTCTGACCCAGCCATGTAAACAGTGTGGAGTCCAGGGAGACCAGTAATTGTGAGGTGTTGAATTGACAGTAAAAATTAAATGTGAGAACTCATATGCATACTTATTTAACTAACTGCCATGCATGTATCAGCAGTTTAGTTTTCATATCATTTTGTATGTACAATTGTTGTGATGAACACAATGTGCTGTCAAGCACACAGAGCATACAGACACCACTTAAATGAATACATTGTGTTAATCTACACAGGGTGTTGGATGAGCTGCTGCTGATTGCTGCGATCAGTCTGGCAAGGTGTAAAGGCATCAGTCTGATCACTGTACAATAAATACCTAAATACCGCCGTGAAACCCATGTGTACTGCTGTACGATGGATGCTCTGGCACTGCTGGAGGACCAGGTGAATGGAAGAATCAGAGGGGAGCAAGTCTTCAGGGACCCTGATGATCAGGATGGTGACTGGCCAGTAAGCGGATTTGGATTCCCCACAGCCGAGCTCTGCATCAAAATACTGAACTGGGTCCAGCATTAGATGGACCACTCTAACAGAACTGTGCCATCCAGGCACTGACCACACTGGTGTTAGCAATCAGGAGGAGAGTGGGGAATTAGTGGAAAGGCAGAGCGTAATGTTTACCTGTCTGCTGAAAATGACTCTTGGGAATAAAATAATTGTTAAAATCCATCCTTGGTCCAGGAGAGGGGTCGGGGAGTCTCTCTGAGTTTACTAACGCCTGCAGCTTTGGATGGGATTATTGAAATGAGTAGTCAATGCATCAAGGTCCCCGTGTGAGAAGGGGCTGAAATCAAGAGGCAATTTACAGCAATGTCCAGTCCCCCAAATGTAATCAGTGCGATTGACTGCACTCAGGTTACTATAAGGGCTCTGTCTGACAACACACGTTTATGTAAACAGAAGCACGGTGGCTGTGGTTGCACGGTGGCCTGGCTTGACACATGACTCTTTAATCTTGGCACACGGCAGTGTAGGGAACGGGCTACAAGCTGGATCTGAGTGTGATGGCTTTTAATTAAACAACTGATTGAGTGATTCTACTTCATGTGTGATGTACAAATACTCTGAGAGTTACCCACTTGTGCACATGGCCAAGCTGCTTTATAAGAGCAAAAGTATCCTGCCCAGTTGGGTTTTTTTTTTTTTTTAACCTACACCATTTTCAGCTTTTGTTTGCACGTACACTTTTAGCATGAATCCTGCCCACTGTGATGCTTAACTTATGAACAGTCCCAAACACGATGTCTGGTGAAGACCCTGGACGCGAGGTTCATTCAGATCCACAAGTGGCAGAAATTGTTCTCACAAAGTAGTCAACTGTAAGATGGACTATTTTTCCACCTGTCCTCACCAATCTTCCAGTCACCAGGCAAAGTAGTCATTTGTACAACTGCAAGGGTGCAGTCTATACTGAGATTTATCATCCTTCCAGCCTCTCTGTCTGTATTTGGTATCTTGGTGCTCAAATGCCCCCCATAAAGTGGAGAGCGGCAACAAAACTGGTGCATTTACAAGGCATTTGCTGATTTGATGATTGGCACCGATCAGGCGCACTTACAAGGGTTATGTCAATAATTGTCTTTAGAAAATGAATACACTGAATAAAAGGGAGATGCTGGCACAGCAATCGGTGCACCTGAAACCAGGTTACACACTGCATGCAGACGCAACGTTAACCATCACCACGTAAAACCATGAACGGCAAACACAGACCAATCAGACCCATCAGTCTTCAACATTTAAAGCAGCCAGGTAAACATATACAGTCCATTAAAACCTCAACACCAAACAGTTTTAACTGGAGCATCGTAACAGCGAAGCTATGTTAGGGACTTAAAAAAAAAAAAAAAAAATCACCACGGCGGGCGGACACACACACACAGAGACACACACACCTTGAACTTACTTTGAACGGAGCTTTGCCGTCCCAGTCGTCCCTCCTCTGACTCAGTAAAGTTTTGTGTTGAATCTCTTCAGCAGTATCTCCATCCATTCACTCTTGAACCTGTCCGTGAGATCCATTTCAAAGCCAGGATGAATAATTTGCGTTTTCCCGCTGCTTCACATCCTAAATGCTGCTTTGAAGCTGCATAAATATATTGAACACCTTTCTGAGTTCAACCGCGCGTTTACGGTCATTAAGCCCCCCTCCCCGAACAGATAAAGTTGCATCCGCCGACGATTGGATCTCCTTCCGAGAACTCAAGCCAAACCGTGTTGGTGTACCAGGTGGGGAGAACGGTGTTTTGTTTGTTTTTTCGCACCAAACATTTACCGGTAACAAAGACGGCTGAAGTCTATTAACTGTTCCCCGCGCTGCTGCTGCGCAACATGTTTGCTAGCTGATGAGGCTAAAATGGCGCAGCTGGTCTCATATCCGTGGCCACTTCCTGAACACCTGCCGCCGTGGCGTAGCTCCTCTGGCTCTTTCTCCGTCTTCAACACCACGGAGTTTTGATGCTCTGCGCGTTTTGGAAGCAGAGGCTGGCTAATTAAACAGCCTACAATTAGCAATGAGCTAATGCTAATACCCCTGCAAATTAAGAACTTCTTTTTTTAGGTCTCCATACTGTGTCTGAGTCACCTGGTGACGTATGACACCTTTCCTTGTCAGTGAAGCTGTGATAGGCTGTTGCAGCCATCAAAGAAAAACACAACACACTTCTTTTTTTTTTAAGAAAGAATCTCAAGTTTGTACTTCATAAGGAAAATACTAAATATTGATAATGTAAAATAAAAATGTATTAATATATTGATTTAAAAAATCTAAATCTGGTTTCTGTCGGTGGTGGTGGGGGTAGGGGCCACACCCCTAAGCCCCGCCCATAGAAACAGATATGTGTTCCCTTTACTTGCAGAACTAGGCCTATGTTCCCAAAATTGGCTGTGCACAGTTTAGTTGTACAGTTTAATTCCTACATGTTATTTAGGAGTGTTTACTGAAAAAAAAATTAAAAAAAAGATCTTTCTCTAACCCCAATCATGGAAACAACTGGTAGGCCAGTACAGGTGAATATTTTTCACACTCATGGGTTGTAACTTTTCGTAAGATATAACACCAAAAAAAAAAAAAAAAGAAAGAAATACAGAAAACAAGCTATCTGGTGGTGACCTTCAGTTGAAGGACAATGATATTGTTATGCTGATAGGTGACTAGCTCCTGTCAAATGTCCTCCAAATAAGAAGGAGCCACAAGGGGACAAAACTCATCTACTTCCTGTCCCAGCCAGCCACACCACTGTCTGCATCATCCACTAGTAATCTGTTGCTCTGGCTGAGATGGGGCACTCATGTTGTGTCTCTGCCTACCCTGCGACAGGACATGACAGATAAATTAATAATAATTATATTTTTATTATTCATGCTCCCCCGTGTAAACTGCCTGAATTGAGCTGGCTGACTGAACTATCAATAGTGTAACCACTCAACATAGGCAACATTTAATTTATCTATCAACGTCCGAGACTTGATGTCTTTAAGTTGTAGCATCTTTCCAATCACAGCCTTCCATCTATTCGGATAATCAAATAATTATCTCCTGGTATTTGTTTCTGAGATGAGTGTTCAATCACAGTTGCTCGATAAAGGTAGAAATTGGGTTGTGTGGATGTTTTCATTCTGTTGTTTTACACTGTCACTTTTCTGCAGCAGCTTCACTGAGCCTTTATCTGGGGAGCTGTGAATCTTTCATATTTATCTTACAACATGATGAAAGCAGTTAAAACTACAGACATAGATAGATAAAACACACAATCATTCTGAAAATGTACATCAACAAAAACATTGTGGGATACTGTAATAAGGCTGCACAATTAATCAAATTTTAATCATACTTTTGCTTCAAACAACCTCAAAACGTATATAACCAAAGAAAAACGATAATTTTGCCTAGACTGTTGGGATTTTATTCTGAAAGATGGGTGCATGCACAATTCTCAGCACTGCACTCAGTCAGTCAATACTGTGAACAAGGCCACTCGTGTGCTGACCAGTGGTATTTAAAAATCAGCGTGAGTGAAGACGGCCGAGGGAGAGCAGCACCGCTTGGTCGACAAGAAAGGTAGAACAAGTTCCCTAGTGTGGAAACATGAGGAGAAGAAACATATACAGGGTTTTTCCTTAACATAATAAGGCCGAGGAGCAGTCATCTTTGAAGTGGCAGTTCTGTGTTACGCACAACAACAACATCCTTCTAGTTTGCTCCTCTGACCTGTTGTTGCTGATTCAAAAAAAGGTCCAGTTTGTTGGTACAATGAAAAAAAATACCCCCCCCAACCCCTTTCCACACACACGCACAATTGTGTAAATAATTGTGATTACAACATTGAACAAAATAAATGTGATTATGATTTTTTCCATAATCGTGCAGCCCCATACTGAAATTGAGGCCAGTCTAATATCCCTGTTAATTCTCACACAAAAAAACACTGTGTGCATGGACACATGGTCTTGACTTTATTCAGATGCAATTTGGTCTTGATTGGTGTACAGCACACGCACACACGCGCACACACACGTAAGATATGATAACCTGTATTGTCTGCCTGAGCAGAGAGCGATGGATTTCTTTAGGCCACAGGGACAGGCCTGTACTTCTCTGCTTTACTTCAAATTCGTCAACTCATTAGACACCATATGTACTGTATGTATGAGTGGAATTAAATACTTTTATGTGATCCTGCAACAGGGACTAATGTAATTACTCTTTTGAAGATTTCTTCATGATCACAAGAATGAAATTAAGAGTTCAAATGCTCCATTTGGCAGAATTTGCTGTACCCTCGGCTGACCTTTGCAGTCCCAGCCAGTCTTTGATGAAAATATCTCACCACTTCAGCAGGTACATGGCTCGATTACATCCATTAGCTTTCTGACCTCTAGTGATTGTATCTCTTGTGTCTAAGCACTGATCTTTCCTCCATCATCTACAAGCTCAGGTTCACCCAGGGTGATATAATGGAGGCAAAACACACTTCAACTCTTCAAACAAAACTCTTGCTTGTTAATTTGTGAACAGTCACCAAACACATTTGGCCTAATATCAGTTTTGGTAATGTAATCAATATTGTACAGGAAAGCATCCAATTCACCTTCAGTCTACACGTAGCGTTCACTGGTCTGACCATGAAAATGTTTTATACTGTTCACAATTTATGTATCTCTAAAATGTTACCACAGAGGCTATAGTTGAAACCCTGTGTGAAAACACCTATCGCTGCTTTCCACAAACTATAATTCTGCAGTTTTAAGCTCATAAATCTTTTTCCTGGAGGGAATGGAACTAATTGCCAATGCCTCCAACAGGTGAGCTTGCCTGTTTACACCGTGCTGTCAGAGATAGTGACGATTAAACAGCCTAACAGCTTGTGGAAGAGATCATTAATTCACACTCGCCCAAATTTAGCAAATGCAATGTTTTGTTGGATGCAACCGCAATGTTGCTGGGAGGGCATATATAGGGAGAGCCTCAACAATGTGAAAGTGAATGAGGAAGGTAGGAAAAGTTTGTTGCTAAAGTAACTACCTACACCAACACAAATAATCAGAAAGCCATTCATTTGTTCTTATGGCTCATTATACAATTAAACATAACTAAACAGAATCAAACTGATGAATGTTGTGAATGAACCACTGGAGGCCAGGACACAAAAAGTTAATCTTCCATTAATACATCTGCAGTACAGTCAATGTAGTGGCTTGGAATGACAATAATTTGGTTGTATCAAGAGTATCTTCACGTTCCTTCTAAAATGAGACACACTAGTACCATTGGGTCAAAATGAAACAACTGACTTAAGGTCCAACCACACATGGATATTCTTAGTTCCAGCTCAGAGCTGTCTGAGTTACTTCAGGTATGGTAGACAGAGGGAAATAACTACCCTGATCAGTCCACATGGGGTCACATTGTTTGCTTGTGTAATAATTATAATCAGTGGACCTGCCGGTGTCATCTAGAGAGAGCTTTGTCCTTAGGAGGGATAATCATGCTACAGTTACATTTTATCTCCGTAAAAGGCATTTGAACACAGCGGAGCATGATGACACATAATAGCTGAGAAAGCTTCAACTGATGTGGACCTACTTATGTATTCACAGGCTTTTGGAAGTATCAGCACCTTACCCACATACTGCCTTGGAGAAATTATTTTGTAATGAATTCCAGATACGTCTACTTTTAAATTCCTGTCAGTGATATCCAGGTGTGGCCTTAAGTCAAGTCATGCACTGGTCAGTAAGTCATTAGAAAAGAAGATAGAACATAATGATAAACAATGATCTAAACCCTGAAATTAAAGTCATGTAATAGATGTCCACAGCAGGAAAAAACTGCCCCACTGTGCTCCATTAAAACACCAAAGGAACGGGTCTGTAAGCAAGTGACCCACTGAGCCAAAGATATGTAAAAATAGCTGTTATTTTCATTTTCAGTTATATCACTATGAACGGCAGAGGAATTTCTTTAGTGCTATTCTTATCTGAAAATGTACGTATTTTGTTGGTGGTGAGTGTTGGTTAATGAGAGTCCTGTCCTGATGCTAGTGCCACAACACATTAACACTGACATCCTGTCTCTGTGCATACTACTGAATACACTAAGGGGAGCATAGGTCTTAAAAGCACCACGGCCTGAATAAAGCTTTTTTTTTTTTAAGAGGGAGAACAGGATTTGTTGTTAAATTCCGTGTTTCAGTACTTTACCATGGTAAAGACATGGTGAGCATCAAAGTAACATGGCTGTAAGGCCAGTCTGACTGTGAGACAGATGAATTTAAAGAAAGCCCTTTCATAGCATCAGAAATCTCCCACCTCAGGCTGCAAATGTCAAGTGGACTTTCAATATGCTACTCCACTTCTAATTTATTTCCATGTCATTAACTCAAATGCCACACTGTAACTTGTATGTGTATATATTTGTGCATGTCCTCAGTCCAAAGACTGATGGACTGTCTGTTTCTATCATCCACCGTCATCATCACCCCATCAAGGATCAAAGGATGTCCTTATTGTCAAGGAATATGTCAGAGTGGCGGGGATTACCTCAGAAGCCGTCTTACCACCGTACTCTCTCATTCACACGCTACTGTAAACCCTCTAAGCGCATATTTTTTTTATGATACAATACAACAATCATATGTAGAACTGAAAGCTTTATGTTTGGTTATCACTCTGCTTCTGTAATGCAATTTATTTATGAATTAATTTACGCATATTCTGAACCTCGGAGTGATGGCGGCTGATCTGATGTCCAGTTGAACTGTTCTTGGATTGTATATTAGTACAGCACAGACAGAGATTCAACTCTTAGACACTTTATTCCTGTCTTTCTTTTCCCTCCTCTTTCTAGGTCCAGCTCAGGTGGATTAAGCCACCAAGGCCTGGATGGTTTAATTTCCCGTCTATTCTCCCCTTTCATTTAATCTTTTCCTGTTTCTTTCTGTCTGTATCCAGGCAGACTCATCCTTAAACCTCTGGCTGGTAGAGAGGAATTGTTCTTTTCACATTCATCATCCCAGGACAACACCGGATTACACTGGTCATTCATACGGACATAAAGGACTTTGTATATCAAAGGCAAAATGTATAATTCTACATGAAATATATGACACAAGTTTAACTGTCTGCTCCAAGAAGACTAATGCCTACTTTCTGTCTTTGGATTTCTTCTCGCTCCTTGCCTCCTGCTCTGTCCAGGTTAAGCCTGGTGATTGAAGGTCAGCACACAGGCTTTCGCTCTTTGCATGAAAAAGACTGAGAACAGCCTCTCAAGTCTGAAAAATCAGTTGATCACTGCGAGAAGTGAAGAAAAGCACAAGGGTTTTTTGCACAATTCAAGTGGAGAAAACTACAGCAGAAATAAAGTTGGTGAGCACTCACTTCTTCAGTTCTGGTTTTAACTTCTTTTCACCAGACTTGGTTTAACTCCATAAAGAGAGAGTTTATATGCTAAAATATACCCTCATTGTCTGTCACAATAACTCCCTATTTCCAGATTGTATAGAGGTGATTAAAAGTAGAAAAATGTACAAAGTTCTACAATGTTCTGTGCTGTATTGAAGTGATGTATGTGGATCCATAATTTCCACTTTTCCACACTCATTTATTCTCAGTGGTACCATATTTCACCACACAGAAATGTACACTGAAATATATTATGTTGGCATTTCACCCATGCGATCAATATATTATGAGAAGATCTCACAGCCTCAGGATTGCCAGGTGTACGATAATTATGGTATTTGTACAATAATTTGGCCTTCTGTACAATGTACGATCAATAATCCCAAAAAGGCCAAACGCACGATAATTTGACCATTTCGTGAATGCTGAATTCTGAAGGCATCTGTTCCCATGAGACAAGTTTCCAGCCAGTTGTGCTTTTCTAAACGTGAGCTACGAGTGACGTCCATGGGTTTGTGTCAGAACAACGAGCATGACTGGCTGAATGGTCAAATGCATCCACACCCTGAGACACTCAGGGGTCCGGAAGTTGAGCGAGTGGAGTGATATTCAAAACAGAAAGCCACAAAGCCTGTAGAACACTAATTAACACTAGAGCGACTACAGCGCATCAATAGGCTTGTTATTTTGGTTATGACGGGTGTACGATAATTTCCTCCAAAATATGATAAATTTATGTCTCTGGTACAATAATCCTACATTTCCCAGAAGCCTAAAACATCTTACTTCTTGCAGGGCCTGTGTACAGTCATCACCAGACCTATCATCTATCAGGTTCATGTTTGAATGCTCTGGATCTGTGTGTATGAGTGCATGTTCCACTCCCTGTCAATATCGAACAGTTGAAAATG
>OMNW01015348.1:0-10139 GCA_900303245.1 Selene dorsalis
AAAAAGCAGAGGGGGGGGGGGGGGGGGGTGGTAAAGCAGAACACTGGGATGTCCAACCACTTCTTCCCTCTCGGATGAACTTGTCTATAAATCTCACATCCTCTCAGGCTCTTGCGGCCGAGGACAAAGAGGCATCGACAAACTTGTCCCTAAATCTTGTTGTTTGTCTGCTCATCCATTCAGCTACACCACAGGCACCTCAAAACTTGTCTGGGTCTCCCCTCCCCTTTTCATCTTAAGACCTCATTTCTAAAATTCCTCGCTCTCTTCCTTCAGACATTCCTCAGTGTTCCCCTGGTGAAGCCGTTTGGCTCTGGACTCATTTTCCCAGAACCTCCAGCTGCAGTTATGCCAATCAGCACTTGATGTACAGTTGGGAACTCTGACTCCGACCCGTGTGTAAACACAGCTCACTGGATGAGTTAAATACTGCCATGGCAACAGTATAAATGTTCAAAAAAAACATTACTGGAACTTAATACTTAATCCTAATGCAAGGAAACATAACTTTCAATAACCTAAAATTTACAAATATGACTGTACAAATAAGAGCTCAAAAGTTTGAAGACTACTTTTCCATATTTTACTACACAGAACTGTAAAAGTTTTGTGAACAAAGCTTGCCTACACAAGTTTTTTTCTGGCATAGGAGCATGACTCAGAGGATGAGCCATGTTCTGGTGGAAAACTCCTCATAGAAACCGTGTGTGGGTTGTGTGCCGACTTGTGTGAATAAAGACATACACGGTGTTACTTTAAAACCTACACTTCTGCTGATTGTGCGCTGAACTCTCCCACAATCTGTAACATTCACACCGCTGTGCTATTTCTGAGCCTGGTCGTGACAGTGACGTACGCCAGAACATCTTCCCTTACGCACCAGTACGAGCCCACCAGGGTCTGAGGAAGGCTGAGAATTACAATCGTGACATTCCAACAGGAAATCCCTCCTGTGAGGAGGCGAGGGTGGGCTGTGTGTACGTCTGTCAGTCTGAGCATGGGGGTGCTTTGTGGCTTTCTACCCAACATCACTCTTTCTCACACTCTCTCCCCTCCGCGATCTCTCATTCATTCATAAGGCGGGGCATCCCATTTTCATGAATGGCCTTGGCTACAAACACCTGGCTGACATGTGAGCACCTGTCCTCTCTGTAACAAACACACTCACGGGGCATCGGGTGGCTCAGTGGGTGGAGCAGGCGCCCCATATGCAGAGGCTGTAGTCCTCGATGCAGCCGCCCCAGTTCGAATCCCGCATCGGGCGGCCCTTTGCTATAGGTCATTTCCCCTCTCTCTGCCTCCCCATTTCCTGTCTCTCTCAACTATACTATCAAATAAAGGCAAAAGCCTGAAAATATACTTACAAACAAAACAAACATACTTGTGACAGGATACAGTATATCTTGTGTATTTAACTGCATCTGCATCTGTCAGCTGGTGTCACAACAAAGCATGTGTGTTTTTCCATGTTGCATTAATTTCCTGATAGTGAAAACAGAGCAGCTGAACTACAGCAGGCACTAACATGACTGATAGTGCTCTGCTGACGCTGGGCAGCCATGGTTACTTGTTCCTATGTGCCCTCAAAATCAAGAACAGTCACTGTTGATGCTGCTAATTAACTTTTTTATTATGCCCACGTGTTCATCACAAGCACAAGCATGCAGAGCATGCTCGGAAAAACAGTAATGAAAAATGTGCAAGCACAGATCTGCAGTCATTATGTCTTATGGGAAACTGAATGTGACTGTAAGTGAGTCAACAGTGGAAGGGACATTTAAAAAATCACAGACCTAATGGAGCACAGACCCTAACCAAAGTGATCAAGATCTAGCTAATGAGTTAAGTCATCAATGTCAACTCAACAGTAGCCCATTACATTTCTGAGAAGATAAAAAGGCAACAGTCTTCTTTTTGTCCTCTGCCCCACCTATTTACTGCTCCAGGGTTTGTTTGCAGCTGCCAGAAAGGCAGAGAGTGAATCATTTAAAAGAAGACATGAAACAAATTAGAAAATTATTCTGTCTGCATTCCACAGAAGAAAAGAAAGAGACCTCCTACTGCTTCTGCCTAATAAGATGAACTATTTTATCAGCAAAGACCATCGGGAATGCCATCAAACAAAGAGATAATACAACTGGGATGCCCTCCTGATTAAGTCATACATAAATATTGTGTGTCCGTCTCTGTGTAAGGGAAAAGTAGACAAAAAAGACAACAGAGTGCCAGTGTGCATATGTAAATATGAAATCAAAAACAAGAGGATTTATGTTCTGATCTGTGCATGGGTGGTTTGGCCAGTCAATAGGCCTTACAGTAGTGGTCTAATGGGACAGACAGAAACCCCCTTGTTGGTAGTCTGAAAATTCTTACCAAAGTAGTCTGCCTTTGGTTGGGCATCCATCTCTTTTTCCAGGCGTTTAGTGAGTGCTTCTAATTTTATTTCAGCAGTAGAAGGGCCCTGTTCTGGGGGCTGTGTGGGGAGAGGCTGGCAGGTTAGTTGGACAGGCTTGGAGGAGCATGGGGTTTGGCACGGTTCAGCGCTGGCAGCCTGTCCACAGGTAGGCATTTGGCACTGACCTTGACCCTGGCTGCTGCTTTTAGAGACACTGACATGGCTCAAGGCAGGGGACGTCCCCTGGGCTTTGAGTTGAGGTGTTTCAGAAGGTGCAGGCACAATAGGAGAAGCTGGCACAGGACCATTGTGGCTAGTTGAGGGTCTCGCTGGTGCTGGTGCATAATGGACTGCAGGTTGTGTAGAGGGCTGCTGCACGTGGAAATCTGCCCCACCTGTGAAGGCACTCAGAGGCAGGGCTGGGATGAGATCTGGTTTTGCCGATCCAGAAGGCTCTCCAGTCCATCCCCTGGCCGGCCCAGCAGAGGGGGGTGGACTGCGGTTTACGGCGGGGACGCCAACCTGATTCTGCTGGGATGGAAGACTATTGACGGTGGGGGGTGCAGGAAGGCGCTGGGGCTGCTGCTGCTGCTGAAATGCAATGTTGCCCCCTGACCCAGACAAAGATGGAGATAGCTGGCTGTCTCTGGATGGGGCCCAGGCAGCCGTCGGGCTAACCGGGTGACGAGCATGAGTGGGCGCGCTGGGAGACGCGCTTAACGCGCCGGTGGGAGCAGGGGTGTTGTGCTGATATGGATGTGGCTCCAAGCGCTCTTTATCTTCGTAACTGTTTCCGAAGCCATAAGCCCTGCCGGCCGGAGGGTCAGGCTGGATGCCTGTGTGTTGTTTCTGGCCGTCAAACTGTGCGTACTGACTCCCGGTCGTGGTGCCCGGCACAGGACCAGACAGTATCGGGGGCTTCGCCGCCGCTTCACCCGGCTGTCTGTAACTGTTGATAGGTGGTCTGTCTTTGGTGTAATATGTGCTGTTGTGTCCCCCATTCATTCTTATAGCCTGGTTGTTTTTCGCCATCTCCTCTTGATGTTTCTGCATGTGTATTTTAGTCATTTTGGAGGCAAAAACTCTTCGCGTTTCTTCAAAATCGGGATTATTTCCTGCGTCCCTCCTCATTCGAAATAAACCATCTCTGGATGCTTCATACATGTTGAGGTCCTCGATAAACTTACTCGCCTCCAGTCCCAAATCCTCGTATTTATCCATTTTGAAGATACTTCGTCTCTCCGCCTCAGCAAAGTTAAGTTGAACCAGTCAAATGTAACAGCTAAAGCCTAGCTAGCAGTCTGTAAGAGTGATAACTTCCACAGTGAGTGATTAGCTTACTGTTCTGACAGGAGACAAGCGTCCAGCTCCAGAGAAACTTTTCCTCTTGTTTCCAACTTTTCCCTCCTTTTTAAATCGTCCGTGGTCAAGAAATGAAAAGTTTTAAACTCCAAGTGTCCTCCCTCGGTGAGAAGTGTCCGTCCGTCCGGCTCAGCTCTGACCCGAACAAGCCTCCGTCTGTCTGGTTTTAAATGTGAGCAGATCCCAGATCCGATAGCCCGGACGACCCCACCACAAGCCGCCCCCCTCCTCCCGCTTTACAGTCCCGGCGGGGAACCTTCATTCACAAACCCTCTCCTCCAGCTCCTCTGTCAGGGGGAAAAAAATACTCCAAAAGTAGTTAAAATAGCCGATAAGTTGGGAATGTCGCGACGATAAAAAGTAGCTAACGGTTAACGAGCGGACCGTGGGATAACCGTCGCGGCACGGACCCGTACGTGGCCACCGCCGGTCGACTCGACAGTTGGGACTGAAAACATGGAACAGTTTGTTTTTAAAGGCGCAGCGCTCACATTAAACGACAAGTACAAGTCGAGCTGAGAGCAGCACCGGCCTCATTAATCACACAGTAACCTTGTAACTCCCCATATGAGGTTTAAATTAGCCTGAGTGGGGGCGGACTTTATGTGTGTGTGTGTGTGTGTGTGTGTGTTTTCACTGTTCCGGGACAGTTAAAAATGCTACATCTTGTGTCATCAATAAAAATATCGAGAGGAACTTGACTCAGTCGCGTCTCTTTGAATCAGCAAGCGGTTCACCTCCGCTCCCCAATCTGAACGTCTGAGCCAAGGATGTGGTACTTTTTACTATACTTCAATGTGACAGGCAGTTGGTAACTTAAGATTTTACATTTTACACAAATTTTGATTTGCTTATCATTATTCAACATAGGCTATTAAGTATATTTTCTATAGCCAAATCACATTTATTTATTTATTGCATTATTTTATTAAGTAAAACTTCAAATTAAGACCTTTTGTAAATAAAGTAGGCTATCAAAATATATCATATAGGCTACTGCTGTCTATGAGATGAGGAAGACTACATGAGGTAAAAGGGGGATGAGTTATTGTATTGGGATAGGCTACATATGGAAAGAAAACATGTTTGATACAGTTCCAAAGTGCATAGAGACATACCCATTTGATTATTATTTACCAGGACTGGTAAATCTCAGTGATTAAATTTAACCATAACCTGTGTCTCTCAGACTTTCAAAGTTTTCCCACATGTCAAAAACAATCTGTGAAGTGGAACTAACCTATATTACTTTATAACTACTACTGCCTATGGGTGTGTTTTACTTGTGGTGAAGGGGGGCTATTTACAGGGTCTGTGCCCCCTGTTTGGTTGAATGACGTCACACATTCCTGCTCATGAAGCGTACACACACACACACACACACACACAGAGTGATCCCCTCTACACTGTGTCCTGACCCTGACTGGAATAAATGAGACTGCGTTGGGGTATATGGTGGGATGAACTCATATAATGTGAATGCAGAAAAAAATAAACTTAATCTCCCTGCAACCACACAGTATCACACATCGTATTTGTGTTTATTTGAAGACTGAGTATGCTTGTATTGTCTGACAGCCCTGGTTGATGTGAGAAAATATGGAGTCAGTATGTGGATGGAGTCTCTAGGCTGGTGGTGGTGCTTTAATTCAAACAAAGGGTTTACAGGGCACTGTCCGTATGTTGAGGAAACAGTCACCATAATACAACCGTTCCTTCAAGCAAGAGGCTAAACTTGCTTTACTTCTTTTTCTCACACATTCAGTAAAACAGCTGAGGGTATTATTGTTCTCTGAGACCTTTGCCCACATGCCCAATATTTGAAAGAATAAAGCCGGAACTAAGACAATCTAATAAATCTGGATTTACAAAAACTAACATACAGTATAACAGAAAGGCTTTTCCTAGATACCCTGATGTCCAACATGTCATATAGTAACATTCTTGTGTGTTTTACAGTATCAAGTGAGGTGATTTCAAACATGTGCTAACAGCAGCAGGTTTGGAAGACTTGAGATCATTGGTTTTCACAGGTTACATTAATTGGCCCAGTTGTGATTTAAGCACGTCATGAATGGACAAAAATAAATAAATAAATAAGAGCAATTTGAACTTTACAGGCCACATGTCCAGTTTTACTTATCATCTTAGAGGCGAGCTCTGGGGGAGCTATCAAACAGCTCATTCATAAAATGTTCTCAGTCAAACTGTCATGATGTCAATAACTAATATTTTCATTAGTCTTTCAGTGGTGTATCTTCTGCTGTGATGTTGGAAACAAGCAGTCAATCCAGCAGTACTCATCATATCAGAGGGCATTACACAAATACACAATATACAACACACTCCACACTTAAGACTGTTGATTAGGTCTCTAACAGTTTGTTAAACTGTCAAAGGCTGTCTAGGCAAATACATTTGTATAAAAGCATATTTAGAGGTAAAACTCAGTCAAATTCAAATAGAGTAAGCAATTAGTGTTTTTTACTTTGTTAGGCCTTTTCTTTGAGAGAGCTGCAGCCCTGAAGAAGAGATAACCACTGAGTGATAAGTGTTTGGCAGCAGCTGCTCTGGGTGGATGTGAAATATTTTATTTAGATTTGTTTACGAAACTGTAATAAGGTTCTGGTAGATAAGAAGCAAGGATGAGGAAAATACTAACCACCTTCACTGATAAGACACTTTAATTTTCCACGCAGTAACACCTACGGGCAATGAATGCAAATAAAATATTTACTGTACGTAAATCCCTTTGAGGACAAAACATGTGACATCTGTGTGTTGTTTTGCAGAGCACTGGCTTGTGTTGTGATTTTACAATCATAAAAGGCCAGGAAAGACTGTTACTATGGAGAGGTACAGTCAATAAATGAGTAATTTTGGCGAGTGTGGGGCCTTCACATACATGCCAGGAGTTTAGCTTTATCCTCATCACAATTAAAGGACTAGTGAAAATCTGCTTGTACAATGAGCTCACGCAAAAAACATTCACGGATGACCAAATTACCAGCCTTGAGGTCAGCCTCCAAGATAATGAGCTGTGGCATTACAGCGTCGTCCTGCGAGAATACACAACCCAATCCAGGGACTGGACTGGTGCTACAGAGGGAGATTCTGACTGCGCTGTGCACCCCACCCTTTCTTTCTTTCTTTCTTTTTTTTTTTCCACCAGCCGAGTTGCTCAAGAGGAAGGGGAGTGATTTTCTTTACCTCCTGATAGACAAATCATGCTGTACATCCAATGTGTAAGAAAGACTACGACTGTGGTCTGAAGAGAAAGTGAGTCACAGTGGAATACTCTTGCCTATTCAATATCCCTAGTTGTCATGGAAACTGCAGAGCTGACGAAAAGTGTTAAATGACCTAAGGGGCTGTCAGTGACAAAATTAATTATGAGAGGAAATGCATCAGTACAGCTTAGACCTCATTTTTACAAAAGAAACCCGTTCAGAAATATCCTACTTTTCTATTTATTCAAACGTGTGGTAACTTCAGCCTGGGAAGAATTCCCTGGCATTTCTGACCCACCTAAAAATGGCTATGCTGCTGCTGCTGCTGCTGCTGCTTTCAATGACACAGCAACTTCAGCTTATTGTTCAGGTCAGCTCAAGTTCAGACCTGTTTATTAGCTGTGCTACTAGGCAGCAATCTGAAAAGGGTGTCCAAAAAAAAAAAAAGGGGAAATGGTGAGGGGTTAAAATCTATTTTAACTTACTTCATGCAGCCCATCTGAATGTGTGAAAGAAAACATGGCACACAGAAAGATGAGGTGACAGAAGATATACGCCTGTCTATCTTTGTCTTGTACTCACAAAACCACTTTATGTTTCGTGCTGTGACGGCATTTGATTGAGATAAAAAAAAATTCTCAGAATCAGTGAATAACTAACAGAGCTTTAGCCCTTTGCTCCCCTTCTCTTATTCCTGGTTTCTCTTCCTGTTATTCTGTCTCTCTTGAGGACCTTTTCCTGTCACCTGATGTCAGATACAGCCGCGAAGTATGAAAAAAAAGAAAAAAAAAGATATGGGTGGATCAGTAGGGAATGTTGTGCTCTCCCCTCCTGTCCGATATTCATCAGCTTTAAACAAAAAATAAAGCAGCCTTCGTTGACTTGCATAATAAGATACAGCGTGATTTTATTGGTCTCAAAGGAAGTGTGTTATGCCGGAAAAATTCAAGCACTTCCTCAAACAGAAGCTGACTTTGCAAAACTTGACACGTGCATCTCACTTTTCAAAGAGACTCTAGTTCTTGTTCATTCTCACACTGGTTCCAGATAAACTATTTTTTTTTGTTTTTTTATACTTTTTTTGGGTAGATGCTGAAACTCTAGGATCAAGTGGAGACGTGGGCACGGCAAGTCCTGAAAGGCTTGTACACATCAGAAAAATCTGTGTTCTCACACAGCCCTTTAAAGAGGCAGGTCAGTGGCCGTACACACGGATACATTTCAGTGCCGCTGGCTCAGGACTGTGCTAATGGCTGAGTCATGTTGGCCCCAATGTTGACACATAGACGGTGAGCTGATGAATGGGCACAGTGCAGAAAAAGGATGACCATGATGTGGTCAGATGTCTCTTTACAGATCTTCAGATGATGACAGGTTTCCAGAGGCAGACAAACGGTGGCCCATGTATGGGTCTCAGACGAGATCTAAAGGCTAAAAACAGCAGCAGAGGTGGAGACAAACTTTGATAAGGCAGATGATGAGTGCGTGACTCAGCCAAGACACCGGGCAGACAGGCATATGACAGACACGGAGGTGTGAAGTTGTGGTTTTGGGTGTGATGCTAGAAGGGTTGGAGGGAGGGGGTGTGGGGGTGAGCATGCTGACTGGAATGTGAAGTGGTGTTTGGGCTCATGTGAGATTGCCAAAAGGGTCTAACTCAATGAGGGAGGGTGATCTGAAAGAGACAAGTGCTAAATCTCACTTGGCAATTTATAAAAAGATGGCACCGAAAAAAAGGAGAAACTCGCTGCTCCTTGAGACTTTTATTAAAAACAGGAAAATATAAATAAAATGTCTTTAGACATATTTACACTGACGTCTCCCTGCGCTGAATCACTTATCGTAGTGGACGCCCAATCATCACTCATCAATGAGGAAGTTGATGAGGGCGGTCCTCGGGGAGAGGATGGCTCTCTTGATGCTGCGCTCGCTGAGAAGCTTCTGTCCGAGCGGGCTCTCCAGGATCAGCTGCTGCACCCGCTCCGTGTCTTTGGACGCCTGCAGCGGAACCGTCACCGTCCCACAGGCCTTGTTGTTTATCTGAGAGTGACAATCGAGAGGTAAATAGATGGGAGAAGTTACGAAACGGTCCGGTCTCTATCTGACAAAGGCTCAGCCATGTCAAGCTGTAACCAAAGTCTGTGCTCCTTGACATAAAAGTCCCAAAATAACAGACTCCTCCTCCGCCTTCACATATACACATAGTTAGTGGTAGGTATGGGAAGGGCACTCGCCTCTTGTATGTTTAGAAACAAGTGTATTTGCGCGCAGAGCGAATGCGATCATGTCTCTGGAAGTGGTTGAAAATTAATGGTGTGTGTGTGTGTGTGTTTATGTGTGTGTGTTCGTGTGTGTGCCTGAGGGCGCACAGCCTTGGCCTCCCGTTCTGGGACAAACCCAACTACATGATTAGAGGACAGAGGGACTGAGGTCGTCTCCACAGGGCTGAGGACGCCCACAACAGAGAGCTCAGTCTGAAGTATAAACCAACATCATCATCATCATCGACCAGTGGGAGCTCAGATATATGTACTGTGTGTATGTGTGTGTCTGTAAGGAGAGAGTGTATATGGGATTTTTGACTTTTGTGTATAAGACACGAAAAAGAGGTAAAGAAGAACACAGAAATGTAAAGGAGTGTTCTTTTCACTCCCAGGCAACCCATATGGGCTGGTAGAGAAATGCAGACAGACACACACACACGCACATGCATGCACACAAGGTCCATGCACACACTCTCCTGGGTTTCTCTCCCTTATGTTTTGTCCCTGCTACAGCACAGAGGGAGAAACTCAACACGTGAAAGACAGATGCTGTTAGTCAGCTGGCTGTGCTGTCGTCACATATCACCTGTGTGTGTGTGTTTGTATGAGTGTGTGAAGGGATTAGGGGTTGTTCTCTCATGGGGTATAACCTTCTTGAGAGATCAGTCAGATTAAATCAGTTTGAGCTTTTATCTATGAACCGAGGCAATGTTTGTGCATGTGTGTGTGTTTGTGTGCATCTATGCATTAGTGTGAGCATGTGTAATGTCTGCATCTGATCCAGGCTGATTTTTCTGAACCATCCCATCACAACTGGATACTCCCTCTGATTGTCTGTACGCCTTTGAAAAGTGCTCTCACACAACCCCCCACCCCACCCCACCCGGC
>OMNW01015349.1:0-11620 GCA_900303245.1 Selene dorsalis
ACCGTGAAAGGGATAAAAGTTTTTCCGAGTTGCGGAAGTGTAACAGATAAGTAAGAACAAAGAATAAATTGATGGCAATTTAGCAAGAGGAGCTTTGCAGACTGTCTCTTTCTGGTCTGGTTCTTTGTTTAAAAGGAACTTCTGGGAGGATGAGGGGTTTGACTCGCATGAAAAGGAGAGCTGGAATGAATCTCAGCTGTGCAGACGAGGAGGAGGAAGTCTCGCTCTCAACCATCTCTCATCGTCGGCGGGCTGAGATGGTTTTGTTTATCACATTTTTCAGGCTGTAAATACACCACACATGGTCAGAGCTGTGCTGCTGTCTCTGAAATCTGCAGAATTTCTGGGTTTCCATGTGTTTGCTGCTCAGATCTCAAACCAAACACTTCACGTATGAATGTTTCCAGAATCCAAATTTGTCTTGGTCTTGGTTTGGAGCAGAGACATCCTGCGGTAATAAAGAGACATAACATTTAGTACAAAGGGAGGAGGCACACAACAGATAATGCATATCATCTATTAGTGCATATTAATGAGATGCTGTGTGTATAGTCTACAAAAATAAAGTATTATCAAATACCTCCAATTCAAAGCCTCATTAATCAATACTCTTATTCTACAAAGAGTCATGACCAGACTTTCCCACATCAGCTCTACCAAGCAGTTTCACGTGTTTAAGCTCATGCATAACTACAAACAAAATGCATAGAGCTGTGATATCTCTTGATATCTCCCTCAGGAGTTCGTGGAGCTAAAAGAGAGGGTAAATATTGAACTTGCAGGCATCAGGTGAACACAAACATGACTCCAGATGAATTATATGATGTTATCGCACATCTGCTGCTAATATTTTCCATTTGACAGCCTCTTAGTTTAATCTTATGTTTGCATTGCCCCTAAATGTCTAACAAAACTAAATAATCTAAATAATCAAATGAACACTTGAACAATGGAAGTTTGTAAGTGCAGACACTGGTAATGTAATGTGTGTTATGTGTCTTGTGATGGACATGTCGTTCTACCCATAGGTTTTGAAGCTCAGAGTGAGCTGTGACACTGTCGCCATCTCATTTTGCTTTTACCTGGCTAATCCCAAAATGTCAGTGTAATCCCACATACAGTCAGCATGAGGGAGGGAGCAAATCAGTACCAGCATGTGAACACTGGTTGTGCATTTTAAAGAGGAATTACGCAAGATTTTTTTACCTTAATTAAACAGCCTCAAAGTAACTGTGATGGTTAAATGACGTGTTAGAGGGAGAATGGAGGCTCTCTGACTTCCACCTAGCGTCTGTTGGCTGAAAACCAACCTTGTAAGATCAGAGCCTCCGACCCGGTGTCCCACATGTCGTCTCGTGAACACATGGACTGCTTTACATCTCTACCACACAAACACGCCTGGTAATCCATAATCTCTTGTTAACGTTACCCAGCTCGGTAGATATTGCTGAAATGCACATGGCACTCACTGTTTCTCCGTAGGGGGAAAAAACGACCAACACAGCGAAATAGCGACCGATTTGCATAGTTACCCCTTTAACATGGAAGTCTATGGAGATTTAGTCAGGTCTGAAAGCCAGACTCAGAGAAGTGCAGTTTGTGGTGGTTTATGTTAGCACTGCAGGATAAAGTCAGATTTTGTCCAATGTTTGTGAGTCTTTGTAAAGACACAAGGAGCAGGAACACAATCAAACTGATCCAGACATATCCCTCAACTTCTCTGACAGAGGCATGAGGAGGTGTTAAACTTTATAATTACAACATTTGGTTTTGTTGTTTATACGGCTCAAAGTGACGCAGCATGACCACAGGAGAGTGTGGCTGCAATGTCAAGGCCAGAATCTTTAGAAGCTACAGATATAGATAGATAATAATTTATACCGAGGAGTTTTATGTAACAGACTAGGCTGTGAAGCGCTGATGATGTGTGATGGCCCCAATGTGAGTGTTAGCCTTGTTATATCTTTGGTATTGTTTCTCTTTTCTTCTCCACATACAGTTGAGTTCAGAGGGTAAAGAGATGAACTGGCCTCCTCCTATTTACATGTAGGTGTTAGCAGCTGTTCTCGCTGTGTTACATATGAAAAGTAGTCATCAACATCGGCATTTTATCGACTATAACCTATAATAGAACCCACACAGTGACGGACCTTTAGACACACACACACACACAATCACTCAGAGCTGTGCACTGGATGATGATAATCTCAGCCTGTGATGGCACTCACTGCCACAGTAATTTTATGAATCACTTCCAATTTCCCAGGCCTCTGACTCTACGAGATAGGAGGCAGTTACCAAGAAAAAAAAAAAACGCTTACAGTTTTCTAAAAAAGTGTGCGTTATCTCCCCATTTTAATGTCCAATACTATCTCTAGCTGCAAGACAAGACAGATAGATAGATAGATAGATAGATAGATAGATAGATAGATAGATAGATAGATAGATAGATAGATAGATAGATAGATAGATAGATAGATAGATAGATAGATAGATAGATAGATAGATAGATAGATAGATAGATAGATAGATAGATAGATAGGCAGACATTACACTCTCTTTCATCATTCAGCTGTGTGAAAGACATAGGAAGCACACACTCCTGCTCAGTTTCTCTCTTTTTGTCTCTGTACCTTTTGCACATGCAGGTATGAACAGTGACGTCTGAATATAATTTCAAGCGTATAGCTGCATGCACGTATAACATATGTATAGATTAGATTGTCCTTCTGCTATTTGGCCAAAAACTGAAAATCAGAAACAATGAGCTGTAAGATGCTGAAATGCTCAGAGAGCTGGTTCATCGCTCATGTGACGCATTACAAACATATTTATTACAGCTTTCGATGTGTGGGATTTCCATTAATACAGAGACCCAACAGGCAGCCTTTATCAGCAACATTTATCAATATAAAACTATTCTTCAGCAGCTGTGCGGATCTCATCTGCAACAGCTTAATCAGCGGACGGACACAGAGGTATTTTTAATACTTCAGCGCAGTTGTTTTCAACGGAGTGTGTGGATTAGAGTTATAGATTTGTTTATGGAAACCTGAGGGCTGTTTCACACCCCGGCTCTGACTCTGGAGCCACAATTCAAAGTTTGAATCGAGAGCTTTTAAAAGAAATACTTCCACAGAGACTGAAAAAAAAAAAGTTCCTGTGTTGCCACTTCATTTCACTGAAAAATGGCTTTCAGCCGTGCCTGAAAGCCATTTTTCAGTTAACTAGATTTCCTGCTTGTTCTGACTGGATAGATTTGATGAATTAATCAATTTTTCATCCAAACACATTTGAGACAAATTGGTGAATTTAAAAGAGACAAAAATGGATATAGTTTCACAGAAGTCCAGTTAACAGCATCCTTTTGGTAAACTCCTTGTTGACATGATGGGAAAAACAGCCCCTTTTAAAAGGTTTCTGAATGATCATATCAAGTATGATTGTGTGATATTATTCATATAATAAAATCGCCGCAACTTTAGTTTAGCTGTTAAACTGAGAAGAGGATATCCACACACAGCCGTCACTTCACATTTCTAATGTTCATTAAGGGAGAAAAATAAATCTCCTCCCACAGTAGAAATTATAAACAGGCTACCTTTCAGCTCAGCGCTTTGATACCTCAAACTACTGCCTCAGAAAAATGACAGAATCAGCAACTCTCTGACAGTGTGTGAAGAAAAAACGAATTAAAGCTTACTCACACCAGACAGTATCCCAGCACAGTTAATCTGCTCACGCTTGGGAAATGGGTGGTTCTTCGCTTGTTGACATCAGGACTATTTTCAATGCTACTGATGCTGCAGGGATAATGCATATTTTTCTAAGACGTTAGTATCAGCTTGGAAATTTTTCCACTGGTTTCAGTTACTTACATGTTTTGTTCAGGGTGGTGCAGTGGTGTAGTCTAATTTGTTGTAGACTGCTTTTTAGGTGGGTACACTGTTCATACCTGTATCACATAGACTATAGTTAGATAGTTTTGTTGTAGTGGGTATACTGAAATATTAATGCATTTTCAGTGGGTATACCAGCGTATCACACAGACTACACCACTGGGGTGGTGATGATCTTCAGAAAGGAGGAAAAGGCCGTAACAGCTAAAGAAATCACAGCAGTAGTATTCTTTGTAGTAGAATTAAATTGTCTGTAGCTACGGTTACCTAAACTCTGCTTAGTGTGACGTCATTCGCTCAGTGTGATGTCACTCAGTGAAGCTTGAACATTCCGCCACTGATCCAGAAATGTTCACAAAACCCGACCTGTCATTTGTATGGATATATCTCAGTATGTAAATTAGTTATCTGGACTCTTTGGTTAAAAGTAAAACAAAACAGAACGGAGAGGAAACTGGAAGCGCTAAAATGCTGACATTCACTTATGGTGCACTGCATTTACCTCGTAAGTTGGTATTCAGAAGTGGGAATGACATCACATCCGAGGTGACCACATCTGAGGAACGAGTTGGTAAGAAGATGTAAAGAGCAAAGCATTTGTTACCTATTGTTGTTGTTAGCATTGTTGGCTAATACAACACAGTGGCTACGTTATTGTTTGTGCGTGAAAGCAACATTATAACATGAAGTTGCACAATACTGTACTACTAATTTAATGCCATAAAAACAAGACTAAGAGTCTATAAACAAAATAATACACTAAAATACACTTTTTGTTCACCGCTGTGATACATGGAGAGGCCATCTTGGATTGCGAGCAATGAGTTATTTTAGCTAAGGGGACATTTCTGATGAAGTAGCTGACTGGAACTGAGCTGAACTTGAACTCAACACCAAAGATTTGGCAGATTTATTTGTCCTCCTCCTGCCGCTGTATCCACTGATCATTCAATATTGGGCTCTTTTTTCCAACACAGGCTTTTTTGACATTTCACTGTCGGAGAACGCTCCTTGTCACAGTGTCAAGGCTCACAGGACCACTTGAATAACCATCGGTATTTTTATTAGTAACACCTGCTCTTTTCTTACAATGACACAATCAGAAATACTGGCTGTGAAAAGTCCACTCAGTTGATTTCACATATCTTCGGTGTTCGTGGTACAGCGCCTTTATATCTTATTCATGTCATGTAGATGGTTGTCTAATTCTTGGTTTATTGCAGACAGCTCCGAACACGTAATTTCTACCTTTTTTTTTTTTTTTTTTTCAGTCGAAGCTCTCATATCTGACTTGATGTCATCTGAAGTATGTTGTTCAGGTAATCAAACCCAATTTAACACAGGTGCTCTCACTAATTACGTTCCTTGATTAGACATCTTCTCTGGCCTGCCGGGGTACAACCAAACTGTGCTTCAATCCTTCACTCCACTTTTTAGTTTCCTTGCAACTGTTTCCTGCAACTGTCAGGGCAGGATAGCTTTCACCTTTATCATTTTCACCAGTACACAGGGTTTGGTAAAGTGATGTAGCCTACAATAATCTCCTGCATAGCTCCATCAGATCTACCTGACCACAGGACTAATCAGTGTGCTTCATAACACCTGTGCAGGTTTGCAGGTCTAATGTATCTAATGAATCTATTCAAGACCACAAGCTCTGAGTTGTGAGAAATGAATTGAACGGCGCCAAACATGGAAAATACAGGTCGGAAATTCAGGTATCATCTCAGAGCTCAGATTTCCCGGCTTGATGTCCGTGATAGCAACGAAACATATGCCATATGCCAAATGTCTTTTGGGCATCCATGTTTTATCTATAACTATAACCTGTAGTGTGAATGTGATGATGTCGGAATTGGATGTTTTGACTTCTCGGATACTTCTGAGTTGTCTTGAAAGCAGCATAAGTATTTTTGTGAATGCATGTTGTTTTAGACCCCCACATGACCATCTCTGTAATAACACACTCTTCTTAATCCACCCACTGGCATTAATACTTGAAGCTGCAAATGCTGCAGACAGTATGTAAATACTTAAGGTGGCATGATGATGCTGTTATTCGCACTGTCAGGGAAGTCTGGGGTTCAAACCTCAGGCCTGGGTGATATGCACATTAAATGGTGACTCTGAATTGTGACGGTAAAATTTTAAGTTCAGAGAAAAAAACTAAAGTCTAATTTAATGCAGACACAATGTGATCATTTAGATTTAACTAATACCAACATAGTTCTCTGTTCGGGCAGACCACAGTCTGTAGTTGGACAGGTGTGTGTTTTATCCTCTCTAGAAACTCCACTGCAGTTAATAATAAATACAGGACTTCATTTACTTAAATATAATCCATCCAGCAATTAAGGTTTTTACAAAACGTATCTGCTGCCTGCTGCAGTTTAGTCGTGTATATAGGTAATTTCGAGGAGACAGGTATGGAAGCTCACAGAGAGACTGATTAGAAACTTGATGAAAACTATCCTTGCTGCAATGCGTTGCACAGCTACACCTAATGAAAGGATAACAGCTTCTTCTTTTTTTGTTCCTGCACCGCATGCTTCATTCTGGATCAATAACCTCCTCCACATATTTTACCATCTAAACGTCTGGCTCCAAATACACAAGAATGTCAGCTTGGACAAAACCCACTCTCTGTGATCTCATATAGGCCAGAGGAAACTTACATGAACACTGGCTGTGCTTACAAGGCCTACAACAGCCTCTCTGTCCTGTCACTGCTTTGTGCAAATTTCCCTTTGATCTGTTCTATCTATGGCTCTATATGAGAGTTGATTCATGCACAGTAATAGCTCATGCATCATCAAGTAGCTCAGTTTCAGCATGTGACACAAAATGCCATGAAAACTCTGAGTCATAGTTTGATAAAGGCATACATGTATCTTAAGTGCCCTTCAGTGACGAGCTTGAATCCGCAAAGGCCGTCATTCGAAGCTCGTTTGGGTTCATTTAATTAGAAACAGCTGTTTCTTCCTAAGAGTATTGTTTGAATTGGATAAATATCAGCTGTCACTTTGCAATATACCTGCATACTGTGTGGGTGGTAGCAACCATACAGTCAAAATAGATGGGTTTGTTTATGTTTGTGCTCGTGTGTGTGTTTAAGACATAAGATAGAGAATAAACCTTAATGAAGACAGGAGTCTAGTAGTCTGAACAATGGTTTAATGAAGCCTGGGCTTGTGCAGCTGGACAAGTACTCACTGTTCATGATGGTGCTCAATTACCTTCAGCTGCTGCGTGGGCAAAGCCTGAGAGTGACACTAACATGAAAACACTGTGTATTATTTATAAAGAACCAGTTGCTACAGCGTGGGGTATCTGAATGCACACACAAGTACGAACAAAAAGGAAAAAAAAAGGCGCCTTCCCACACAGCGCATTAGTTGGCCACTCAGTCTGAAGTCACTCAGTGCATCAGTCAGTCGCTCAGGTAGTTGAAGAGCCAGTCACTTAGATGTCGGTCACTTCATCAGCCACTTCATCAATCATTCTCCCGCGCCTTTTTTTTCATTTCTTTTTTTTTTTTTTGCCATGTTAGCAGCATTTATAGGAACAGCAAGGTCAGTCTATCAGGTAGCTTTGTTCGCCACAGTGGTTTGTAATGAGATCATGGTTCCCAGAGGATGAATCTTAGTCACCCTGGTGACTTTTCTTCTATTTCCACCTAGGGTCTGATATTTATGATGTTGAATGACATAATAAAAATAATGGCTTGGATATATATATATAGCGCTTTTCATGGCACTCAGTGCTTTACAGAAACCATTATTCATTCATACCAGTGGTGGTAAGCTGCATCTGTGGCCACAGCTGTCCAAGGCTGGCTGCCAATGTGCACCAAACAGCCCCTCCGACCACCACCAAACATTCATACACATCCTATAAACATTCACATGAGGCAAGGTGGGTAAGGTGACTTGCCCAAGGACACAACGACAGCAACCGGTAAGGAGCAGGACTTGAACTGCCAACCCTCTGCTTATTGGATGACCCAGTATACCTCCTGAACCTCTGTTGACGTGTGGCTACTGACTGGATTGCCAGGCAAATTTTGTAAAGACACTGATGATCCTCAGAGGACGAGCCATCCTGACTTCACTAAAGTCTTCGCTTGTCTTGTGAAATATCCATAAGGGTGGAGTGGAACACTAACTGTATGCAGCCATTCATGACACTCAGAGGGTGAGCCTCATGATGTTGGTCATAATATTACCAGTTACCATCCACCACTAGTGGATGAATTTTTGTACAGACATTCATCTCCTCTGTTGATTAACCTGTAAAATGTTCCTGTTTTGTGATAATTTCAATGAAAAGCCTTGGTTTTTGACCAAATAGCTGCAAAACTGACATTAACATCCCCATCATTCTTGGCTCTAGCATGTGTTTAATGTTATTTGGAAGGCATGCAATGACTAAAATGTGGCTTTTTTGTGCTCAGTAAAATGAGACAATCCTGATGAAACTGTGTACCTGCGCTCAAGACTTTTATGGTCAATAAGTACAAACAAAAAACTTGAACAGAAGCTCAGATCTTATCATTGCAAAGCTCACAGCACTTAGCACACATTTTGACTGCTAAATCACTGGTGGAAAGTGAAGAAACACCGAAGCAATAACTGCTTATCATCGCAAAGGTGATATAAGGCACTAGGATAGGAATGAAACAAAAAAAAAAAAAAGGAGATTACTAGATCACAGGCTGCTCATGAATGTTTCAACCACTGCATAAAATGTATTGATTCAAAAAAAAATAAAATGTATGAAGTCTTATTGCATCAGTTCTGGTGTGTGGTTGCTGTCCTTTCTTCACCTCCTTTGTCTTTCCCAGCTAACACCTCCTCTGTCTCTGTCTCTGTCCTGCTCACTCCTCTGTTACCAGCCTCTGTCTTTTAGCCTTTATTTATTATGATCCCACTTTTCACTTTTCACTTTGAACCCCTGCCTGCCTGCCTGCCTGTCTACCTGCCTGCCTGTCTGTCTGTCTGCCTGTCTGCCTGCCTGTCTGTCTGTCTGTCTGTCTGTCTGTCTGTCTGTCTGTCTGTCTGTCTGTCTGTCTGTCTCACTCCGTCTGCCACTGCCCAAACAGCTTCTCAGTTTGAGCCTGAATAATATTTCTGCTTCTGCTTCGCGGTGTATGGTGGGTGGATTGTGGATGCCTCCGGGACAGGAATTAATTTACAGTTAGTAACGTTGCAGTAGTTTCAACAGCACTAAGGCAACATCAGAGAGATGTCTTGTTCTTTCAGTCAGCCAGTGATACAGAGTAACTGTGTTTTGCTTCTTTCTAGATATCATCCTCACTATACGTCTCCACATGGTTTAACACATGCAACCAAAGGTGACCTCTTGCATGCATATGGAAATGTAATATTTGACATATATGGCCGTATATCAAGGAAGATGTTGTCACATATGTTGATATATAACACTGTATGTAAATATATATATAACCATAGAAGTCATATATGCTTACACTTGTTTTTCAACATACATGTCTGTACATACATTTACCGACATAACATTAACATATTTGAATAGGATGGCGTATAGATATATATGTGTAGAATATAAGCATAGGGCATACCTGCACATATGCATGAACCACATACATATCTGATGTTAACTGGTAAAATCTATATGAAACATATATACTGCACATACTAGAGGCATGTATCACATAAATACCATGTATGTGTTATATAACGCTTTTATGAGAAATACATATATTCCACATTATATACATGTCAAATTATATGTTATACATATGGTCTAAACATGTATATCACTTATGGCATTGTTCTAATTTCTAATAGGTTTCTTATATATTATTTACATATTATTTGTTGTTACTTTACATATACATATACTGTATTGCATATATTGAAATTCAGTGCATGTACATATGTGTAAGGGCAGTCCCACAGAGTACTGCTGTCTGTGCACAGGCAAACAGTAGTCAGAGTGAAGTCAAAAGCAACATGAGGACATGACCTTAAAGGAGGAGGGTGGTATCACATGAGTCAACAGACAATCTGGCAAAGAGTGGAGTGAAGAGCTGGGTTTTAAATACTGCAGCGGCTCATTGAGTTGATGAACTGAGTCTGGAAGGCCATGCCCACACACACACACACACACACAAGCGTCTGTCTTTTTTGCTTAAGAAGTTTCCTAACTGAGTGAAAAGACCTGGGAGTACAGTATCTAAGCAGCAGCCATGATAAGACCTGGTCATGTAAAGAAAGGAGCTTCACTGCTTCCTATCTTATCTCCGTCATCATAAGATACACTGGGCCTTCCTATATGAAAGGAAAACAGATAGTGCTGCCATCCCACAATTTCTTGCTGCAGCAACATTTAAAGTAATGTAGTTTAACCCTGGCATACAAATGTAGAGGCAACTGAGGATCTATATTGTAATATAACTGACTGAGCTCTGAATCCATCTCCTTCCTTATTTATTTCTTTAAATCTAATGATTGTTTTTCATGTTTTATAAATAAAGTTGTTGGATTCTCTCTGTTGGAGTCTCTTCCTGAATCCTATGTACATGAAGTTCACATCTTTCCTTAACCTATTGACTGGATGTTTCTCCCTTGGCCCTGATATGACAGGTGCCATGACTCGAATGTAAAAACAAGTTTCCATTTCATATGAGCAAATATTGTGTTGTCATTAAAAAAAGAGTATCCATTTTTAATATTCACGTACCCCGCCTTCACCCTGTGCCCAGCTGGGAATGGATTGCATGGACAAGTGGTATAACCATTGGATGGATGGATGGATCCATTACTCGTTTTTAAATTCACATTTTAAATTGCATGGAAAAAAAAAACACTGTGTAACAGAGACAGAGTGGGGACAAACAGGAAAAATGAGAAATGAGAAAACAGCTGGAACACAGTGAGGGAGAGAGCAAAGCTGACACTGAACACATCCAAACTGTCGACACTACAGATCAGAACAAATCGTCCTTTGGTGTCTTAAGTTAAACAAAGTGCTCTGTTACATCCTGTAGGACAACTTTAAAAAAAACAAACAAAAAAAAAACACAGGACAATTGCCTCGGCTACTCTGTATACCCATAATTCACCTTCCTCCGTTACACTGTGCTCTGAGTGAAGACAGGCGCTCAACAGAAACAATACAGTGGTGTTTAATAGTGGTAGTCAACAACACAGGAGCAATAAGTCCTGCTCAGAAAACAAACAAACAAATAAATAAAAATGAAACGCATGCAAGGGACAAAAACACAACCAGCACACACACACACACACACACACACATTCCTGTATGGGCATCATAGTGAGCACCAGGTAAGTGTGCAGATGGAGTGAGGACCACCCTTTCTGCTACACTTAGAGAGAAGTACTTGTAACTTTCCCCACTAGATGACCCGATGATTCAATGTCCCACCTCAGATTCTTTAAGAAACAAAGTGAAACAATCAGCATTAAAACACACGACTAGTGAAGTGAGGGCTTTTTCATGGGCGCCATTTTGGATTAGTGTGTAGCTAGACTATTTGACTTATGTCTATATTATTTTGAGGCTCATAAAAAAGTGGAATACTTACAAAATAATGATTGAAAGTTGTCAGACAACTGCACAGAAGCACATCCCTGTTCTGGTACCAGTCTGGATCCCGGATCTGGTCCTGGTCCCGATCCCGGTCCCGGTCCCGATCCCGGTTCCGATCCCGGTCCACA
>OMNW01015350.1:13543-27814 GCA_900303245.1 Selene dorsalis
TACGAACTGTAATCAGCCACTGGAGGCTGAATTTCTTGGTTTTCCATTCATATTGCTCCTAATTCACTCCCTTTTCACCCTCTGCTGCTCGATTACCAAATTTTGTGTGTGTGTTCAAATGCGTGCAGCACAGATAGAGGTCTATGCATGTGTAAAGCGAGTGCAGGGAGGGTGACACTCCTCTGTATTCATTTAGTGAGTGCCTGGATGCTGTGAGTGGCTGAGCGCTGGAGAGGGGGCAGCCAAGCCCTCATCTCAGCAGCTGAATGCTGCCAGTGTGCCTGCATGGGAGCACCAGGGCAGAGGAATCGTTTTTTTGTGCCCTAGGTGAGCTCATCCACTGGGAGCACTCTGGGAGCACTCTTCACAGATTTAGCTGTGGAACTGCACCCTGCCTACTTGCCTGTATGCCTGGCCAAATCTGTTCCACGCTGGGGACAAGGGGAGGGCTTTGAGAATTCCCATTGTCCTTCCAGGCTCTGCTTTTGGATGTAAGTAGCTGTTTAGTGTAGCTTTAGCATCAGAGTCACTCAAGTGTTCGTGCTGTATTGCTCTGCATTGACTAACTTTGCAATATGTGTGTTTACCTTTAGTATTTTTTCTTTGTCGCAAGTTCGACTTTGTCCTCTATATTTTCTTTTGAAGGCATCATCCGCTGCAGTCAAAGTAACTATGAAGGCCTTCCTTTATTCCCCTCAACGCTGTATTGATGGCAGCGTTCTCTGTTACTCTGTTGTCAGCAGACGGGTTTTAATTAGTGGAACATTCCAGAGAGAAAGTTAGCGACCAAGTGAGGGAGGGAAGAGAAGAGTTGAGTGTTGGTGACAGTCTCTCACAGCTGAGGCTGATAAAGTAGAAAGAAGCTGCTTTGATTCTGCTCTTCGGCTGGGCCAAGAGAGCATGGATCACCATGGAGATTGGCATTGTTGAGCAGTGAACAGCAGTTGGAAGAGAGACCTAGTTGCACTAATGCACATCTTTTATCATGTTTTTAGACCAGGCTTTGACAGGTATTGGTTTGTCATCAGTGGCTCATCAAGTAGTTGTGCAGAATTGAGTTTCAGAACATATCATTGGGGTTGAAAACATTTCCCTCTCCTTCATCATCTTCCACTGTGTTCTTAGAAGTCTTCTCCATCTGCTGCAAATTGATGACTGTAATAAAACGAAACATGCATCCAATGTAATTTGAAGCATCCAAGTTCCAGGTCCATTTTATGTTAAAACATTGAAGGATCTGTAATAGAGCATTTTTCTGTTCTCCAAAACAAGTATAACATAACATTAACAGTAATTGGGATAATGTTTTTTAAAGCATAACATTATTTGTTCTTGAATGGTTGAGAGTCGACTTACTGCTCTGCGTTGTCGAGCAGAGGCAGACCTCTCACTGTTATATATTGTGTGTAAGTGTCACATCAAATCAAAGACAAAAGGGAACAGGTCTGTCCTTACTGGCGGCTACTGCTGCAGAATACTGGTACCTGCACCCACTGCCTGAAGCTACAAGTGTCAGAGCACACTGGCGTGCCTCCTGTTCACTCGTCCCCACTCAGAGATGCAAAATGTGCCACAAATACTCTCAAAATATGTCTTGTTCACTTCTCTTTTTTTCTGTCTGTGTCTCTGTTCTCAGCGACCAGTTCCACAAAGCTGGAAGACCTGAGCTTTCTTGATGAACAGCGTAACACCCCCCTGCGGACATCCATTCGCCTCCCCTGGCACAACACAGGAGGAAGACCACCTCAGGACTCTAAAGGTGACTACACTTATGTGCTACTGTTGAAAAGTACACACCAGCTAACACCTTCATCAGCCAGTTCTCTTGTTTTTAAGATATTAACAGTTAATATATTTATATTATATATATATATTGTGCTTACTGAATCTTTGTGTTCACAGTTTACCTATTTGTAGTTCATGTCAGTTGACTATAAATTGTGCAGATAAAAAGATATCACTGTCCACATTAACATACAGCTGTATGTTAATGTGGACAGTGATATCTTTTTCACTGTGTTGATTCCACACCAGCACATTAGATTTCAAATAAATGATGATGATGAGGTGAAAGGTTTAGGTTTCAGCTATAATGATGTTTTAATGGGGTTTAAATATTCAAATTGGATCAGCGGCCAAGAAACTGTTGCTCTTTGTAACATTCATAATAATATATGAAAAGAGCTACAATTCACACAGAGTTGACCCAGTGTTGATGTAAACATCTACAATTTAATGCTCAACACTTGAACCTCACACGATCACTGCTTAATTTCAGCTCCATTTATGTGTTCATGCAGAGAGCCAAAAACAAAACTATCCAAATGCTAATGCATTGCACAATGTAAACAGTGCCTGACAGAGTGCTATTCATGCTGAACTATCAGAACATGCTGGAAGAATTAGGTTGTTCCGTAGCAGTGCCGATAAAGTCGTGTCATGATTCCTTGGTTCATTCGCCTATGTCTTGGTTATATGTTTTGAATCCTCCGTCTAACTGGGAGCAATCCCACAGAGTGAATATTTGATGAGAGCATGAATAATTTAACACAACATCATTAGATACTCAAACTATTTAACCCTCTTTTGAAAACGTCTACTTCCTTTTCCACACCTCCTGAAGCTTGAAGTTGTTACAGCAGCATCATGTTAATTTTATATCCCTGTGGATGGTAAATCATTATCGAGAACAGAATGATTTCACGATCTATATGTATACATAGTTTACAGGAGACATTATACAGCTGTATGCCACTCACTGTTGGACTAGGGAATGTGGTCCCATGTAGTCTGACAGGTTACATTTAGCATCTTTGGCAGCAGCTGACCAAAAGAATGTTCTGTACTGTGAAACCCAGGTTTAAGTACATATCTGTGTGTGTTATGTAAATGTTTCCATCTTATTAAGAATCACAATTGAATACAGCCTGTTTTGGAAGAGGCAGACACTCAGACATCATCTTGAATGTCAAATATGCTAGCTGCCATTTCATTGAAGAACCTCTAATAGTTGTCTTTTTAAAGATGGTGCTGGCAGTATCGCATTCCTTGTCATATTAGCTCAACATCCTGTATGTTTAGGAGTCCTGCCAAACACCTTTCCAAAGTAAAATGATTCGTAAATCTATTTTCTCCTTGTCCAAGCAGCCTTTATTTTTTGATTTATTTCAAGTATCCCAAGTATGTTGCAGTGTATAAAAATAACTTGAGATAAAAATGTAGTTAAAGTAAGTAACCCATCATGGTGATGCGGTTATTGGCACGTGGTAATGAAGTTGGGAAAGAAGGGGCTGAAAAGTATTTATATGTTCATAGAAAGTTAAGACAACATGTCAAAAAAACTCAAACGTTTACTGAAGTCTGAAAATGGAAACATGATCTAAAACAAATGAATTTGACTATTTCTCTGTCAGAAGGAATGGTTGTTAATCGTAGCGATAATAGCAGGAATTGCTGTAAAAGCAACATCAGCAGCAGTACTTACTAGTGCTATGAGAATTTGTATTAGTAGAGAGAGACAGAGCTGAGTTCCTGAGTGGACTGGACAAAGAGACCTCTCTCCAACATAGTTACATTGAGATTGCTTTTAAAGAACGATTCATTCAAACTAAAGTAGACACTGAAAAGGGACAGTTTCTAATCCACAGTGTTCAGGTTTTTGGAAGGAGAAAACTATTCAGATGATGATCCATATCCATATTTCCTTCTTGGAAGTGTAACTACAGTGTTGGCACTGAAATTGTGTTTTAACATGACAAAATTGCCTCTGTCTGAAAAAGCCAGCGTCTTTGATGCTACATATGTTTGTGTTTGTGAGAATAATAATAATTTACATTTGTTTGCCTTCCTCAGCTCGTTTTGCTCCATACAAACCTGTGGACATCATGCTAAAGCCCCTGTTGTTTGAGGTCCCCAGCATCACCACAGACTCTGTGTTTGTGGGCCGAGACTGGCTCTTTCAGCAGCTGGAGGACGTCCTGAAGGCCAGCGAATCCACAGAGAACCACGGCGCTGTGGTGGTGGGCAGTGTGGGCTACGGGAAGACAGCCATAATCTCCCGGCTAGTGGCACTGAGCTGCCATGGAGGCCGCATGCGTCAGATCGCCTCCAACAGTCCCAGTGCCTCCCCTAAAAGTAATTAATTACAGCCTTTGTTTGAGAGAACTACGTTTGTTTCAAGTTGGGTGCATAATTTGACATTTGCTTGCAGAGTGTAGAAATGGAACGAGGAACAAGGAACTCAACTATGGTTAAATAAATCTCACAAAATAGGGCCTAAGCCTCCTGGTGTTGTGTCTTTTAAACATCCAGTAATGATAATATTTACATTTAAAATGGTTATGTAACATACTCATACTGTTTCTGTCAGGTGGTGGGGGACCAAGCTCAGAACTTCCCCTCAGTCAACCTCCACAGCCAACCCCACCCTCCAGTGCTACCAACACGCTGAGGACCAACAGCTGCCCGGGGACCCCAGAGATGCAGCAGCGCAGAGAGGTGGCTGTCAAACGTCTGGCTGCAAAGGTATGACATCAGCCCCCACCTCAGCATTTAAAAAATCAGTATGTCAAAGATGAAGAACCTTCTTTAAAAGCAAAGATAAAAATCAATGTGTGGTCTGTTTACAGCTCTTCTGTCAGAGAGAATTAATGTTGCAGTGGTATATCAGTCATTATTTAAACAGTTGCGAATGACTCATCTTTCTATGGTGCATGTTAATTGATATAGTCGATCTACTTTCTTCAACAGTATCTATCCTCCTCTCTTGTCTTGTGATGCTCTCCCTCATTACAAAGATGCTGGTGGTGTGCAGCATTGCATTTAAGTATGTATGAGGTATCCTTCAGGAAGCCTGATACAGGCTCGGCTCAGTTGATTTATGTGTGTATGTGCTTATGATTTATGGTTGTTTATATTCATTTGTTTGATATTCAGCCTATGAAATATGGACCATCTTCAGCAATCTGCTGAGAGTGAGAAAGACTGTGCTGCCATGGGCCTGTCAGAGACCTTTAATATCACAGTTTTGTTTGACTTGAGAAGCAGTAAGACATAGCCATGACAAGAATTGAGTGTCAGTGTCCGCACTAGTCCACAGCAATACTGCAGTATGACTGAGGATGTGGAGACTTAAAAAAAAAAAAAAAAACTTTGGCCGTGGGTCTTCTGCTTGCCCTTTAAGCTCTCAGATGGAAGGCTTTGGTTTTGTGTGAGTGGTGAGGACCGCCACAGGGTCTTTCTCTGTGCTGCCATGGGAACAACATTATAGGGAGAATAATTTCAGGATGAAATTTTGTCCTGAATAACTCACTGTTTTATACATTTTTGCTGCTTTCTCAGGAAATAATGTATGGATCTTGATTTGAAAACTCTCAATCAAATAATAGTGAAAAGATCTATGACTTTGTACAGTTTGGTGCAGATCCAGATAATAATGTGGGCTTTCACACTTACTTGGCATTATTTGGCCTTGGCAGAGGTTTGCACTGTACTGATGGCCATTCTAGTTGTTAACCTTAGAAAGACACCAAGCACAGTCTAAAAGCTTTTCTGTGCAAAATGGACCACAAAGCATAAAAAAATCTTTTTGAGCAATTTAAGCCTTTATTGGAAAGTACATAGTGACAAGATGACAGGGAACAACATGGGAATAACATGCATCAAAGGCTGGTGACTGGATGCAAATCAGGAACATTACAGTTCATGGCAGACAGACACCTTGATCCCTAGACCACCCAGACACCCTGCATCCTTTCATCTGCAACATAATACTGAAGCCTTCCTTGTAAACATTCATTAATAAACCAAGCAAGAAACGAACACCCACTGATTATTGCCAGTCTACACCTTTCACTCTGCATGACAGCCTGGATACCTGGACTTAAAGATGAGACTTTTGAACAGTTTTTTCTTTCTGCATTTCAGTCACTCACACATCATAATTATTGGTCGGCACTTGTCTGTGACAATTTTCAGCAAAGTCACAAACATGAGTTGGACCAAATTTATGCACTGCTTTCTCTCAGTTATGATCAAAACTCTGCAGTGGGCACATAGCTCGTTACTGTACCTGTCTGAAATGTTCATTGGGATGCACAGACCATGGCGTAGTCTGTGGAATTGCTGCTTGCGGCTGTCTGTTTTATAGTTATTACCTCTACATTTTGGAATACTGCTTTTTGAAAGGGTGGTTTACTTTTGTCACTTTCTTTTCATAAAATCTTATCTTTTGGTATTCATCATTCTGAAATCATTTCACTGGCAGAAACGTCTCCTCTGCTCTTGTGCAGCAACACTGAGTGCTCAGCATTGATTGGCTGCTTAGCATGCCACAGATGTACATTTAGTACATTTTGTAAAAAAAAACCTATAGATGAAACTGTCAGGGATTCAATAATTCAGTGTTCCTTTCCCTGTCAAGACTTTTAATAAGTTAAATGAGGGACCACTGTGACTGGGAGATACAGCATTCATATTTGAGTAGCTTTGTGATAATGGGGTTGTTAGGTATCTCTCTAACACCTTCGGGGTTTAAAACACTCTTTGCATGTCATGGATGTCACCTTGAAATGATGCATGAGGTGGCTATTGTACAGCTTCCTTGTGTCACTGGAATTGCTGAAGTTCATGCAGCAGACAACAGACTGAGGCTCATCTGAATGTCCTGTACAGTATCCCTCAAGCCAGTTTTTCTGTAAAGTGTTTCCAACAGGCGTTTTCACAGGCACCCTGTTCCTGTGATGTCTGAAAACTGATGCAACCCCGAGCTGCTTCTCTTCACTTTTGTCTGTTCTTTTTAATCAGTGATTTAAAAGTGGTCTCATGGGACACTGACTGAAGCCATTACATTTTATGGTTTATCAGAAGTTTTATGCCCCCCATACACCATGACAGAGACACATTTCTAGCATTTGTGTCTCAGCAGTAAATTCATTCTTGTGCCAGTAGATGAAGCGCAGCAGGTGTTGCATCATCAGTTGTTCAGATTCTTATTGCTCATTGAGGCCATAGTCTGCATGACGTGTGCATCCCGATTACTATCACTGCAATCTTCCATGCAGCCATCTATCTAGAGTTATTGTATCATACAAACACACGGTGACTTTAATTTACTGTATTCACCAAACCTAATTTCACAGCTCCCATCTGTTCCCCTCAATTTGTGTGACACATGAAGTGGCCCCAGAGAGAAGTTTTTAACAGTCTCTGCTTTGTCGCCAGAAAATGAGATGGATATTGTTTTTATTCTTTTAAGGTACCACCCCATTACATCTCTGTTCTTTGTGCATAACATTATTAATCAAGGTGCCTTGGTTGACGTGCCATCAGAGCTGAAACAACAAACCAATACAGTACAAATGCTACCAAATCCCCAAGTGTAATGTAATATTGGATGATCTCTTCATTAGGATGTAGGAATCAGTGTCTCTGCTATTTTTGAGATGTTTTAGGTCCTGTTCACTCTTATATGCATGGCCTTTATGATGAAATGTTGAGCAAATTTAATTCCATGGATTTAAATCTTTGACTGTTGGATTCTTTATTTCTGGAAACCTCCTTCTCTTGTGTGCTTAGATTTGCCTAAATAACTTCTCTTTCACTGCTTTTGTAAAGAATACACATCTGGTTGGTTGTTATTGTTGTTGTACAATATGTTAGTCCCAAGATGGACGTGATCTCTGTTTCTAGTCCCTGCTCTGCCACAGTAACTGATTTTGGACCAAGTCACAGATATGACTTAACAACATGGGAGAACATCTCATTTTGTTCTATCTATAGTTCTGATGGGATTTATGAACCCGTGGTTTATATTTCCTCCATTACAAATACAGGATATATTAATACGCCTTTAAATGTCACAATGCTAAAGCTGGGATCCATGTTGGTCCACTTTAAAGCACAGTACACTTTAATAGAGAAGGGGACTTTTCCCATCTGTGATAAAGTTATGATATTCAGGCTTCAGGCCTTTCCAGTAGCTGGTCATCACTGTTAATGGAGCAATAGGCAGGTAGAGCCAGCAGAGGGAGAGGTCACCGGCCCCCCCCTCCTGCTGCCCCTGGAAGTGTGTCAGCTCCTCCAGGTTGCTCTGTAATTAGAACAGAGTCATGCATCCCCAGGGCATCTCTCTTTTCTTCTTCCCCAACCCTGCTTCTTTTCTTCTAAATCAGACCTCTGTAGAGCACTGCAGCAACCTGCTCAGACACTGAAGATCCTCCTTTTAGAAGTCCACCTGGGACCCTCTGTCTCCTTTTTGGCTGCACCACAACAGTGTAGGCAGCTTTATAAATGCAGCTGAGTGACTGACCGACCCTAACCCTGTCTGATGAAGTTGCACATCAATCAGCCAGCGTGATGTTAGAATTTGGTCATAGCTCTTTCAAAACGACTTGTACTTTTGCCACCTTCGGCCCATTATGGCTAGATTTGATTTCCAGCTGTACATGTTCAGAACCTTTAGTCAGGTCAACAGCCTCAGTCAACAAGGCCGTTCTTGAACGTTCCCAGCTTTACTCTTTTACTTCCAAAGCCTGATCTAATTTCATTTACGACTGGAGCATGTTTTTAATTCCCGTTAAGTCTGAGGTCACCACAGACTTCATCTGTTTTCTCCCTCTCCTCTGTGTTGCAGGTGGTGGCGTATCACTACTGCCAGGCAGACAACACGTACACATGCTTGGTGCCAGAGTTTGTCCATAGTATCGCAGCCCTGTTGTGCAGAGCACACCAGCTCAGTGCGTACAGGGAGCTGTTGCTGAAAGAGCCCCACCTCCAGAGCATGCTCAGTCTGCGCTCCTGCGTCCAGGACCCGATGGCGGCTTTCCGGAGGGGCGTCCTGGAGCCACTCACCAACCTTCGTAAAGGTAAAGCACAGCTGTCAGTATTTCAGAATGCTTGTTGCTGTGCCCTGTTTCTTGAGTATGTGTATCTGAAAAGTCAAATTTGCGTCAGACAAAAACATTTTCCAACTTGTTAAACTGACAAACTGTTATGTTAATGAAATATACATTTAATTTGCTGGGCCATCAAGAGGCAGCTTGCAAACATTACAGGAAGGGCAAATAGGACTAAAATGAAAGTACTTGCGGACAAGAACAAGGGGAAATGTTTTGAAATTCTTGTCAGTCTTTACAGAGTTCACGTGACGTGTGAGCAGTAGCTGATGAATCTAAGTAAAGGCTCCTACCACTCAGTTTCATTGCACCGCTGAGAGACTGGAGTTTAGTTACCACTGTGAAATGAAGCACTCCTCTGCAATCTCACCACAGGAAGTCTAGTTGAGCTATTACTGAGCTTCACCTCACTTCACACCACCTTTCACTTGTTTTTTATTCCATTTATGCTTCCAGAGCGCAAGATTCCAGAGGACGACCACATCATCTTGATAGATGGGCTGAATGAAGCGGAGTTTCATAAACCCGACTACGGAGACACCATCGCTTCCTTTATCACCAAGATCATCGCCAAGTTCCCTTCCTGGCTTAAACTGGTAGTTACGGTCCGGGTCAACTTACTGGTAAGATGATAAGATTTAAAATAAATAAATAAACCACAAATAATATATTATGTATTTCTTGGACTACAGCAGAATAAATCATCATTGTTGAGGCACTATTAAATATTTTAATTAACCAGCCTGTGTTCAGAGAGTGAGGCATAATCAGCTCCTGTAGTTATCCATATTTCTCCCAGTACGACTGTGGAGCATAACAACACCCAAATGAAAATAACCAACGGTCCACAAGTCAGCTCTGGTGTTGTCTCTTGATACTCTCACTGACTGACATCAGACCCCGTAGATTTTGACAAGTGCGACAGTAGAGCCATCTTCCTGAACTGGTCCCCCCGTCATATTCTCCTCTCTGTGGAGTCATCTTTGTCAAGCGTATCTAGGACCATTTAAGGAGGAATTGAAATATCAGTGGCCCAGGAATCAAGGCTGTCTGACAGAGAGGGAGCGGCCGGTCTCTTCGAGTGCACCAGCTCAGTGACACTATGTGGATGAGCTACAGAGATGTGTGTTGAATTCACACTGGCAAAGGCTGAGGCTGTGGCATATCTGAGGAGACAAACAGTGGCTGGTTTTATTTTTTCTGGGATATGAACCTGGGATAATGATTTGATAGGTGACTGACTGGTATCCAGAACACACGTTATTAATGCTCAGGCAGGAACCAGAGGACCAAATGTGCTGGGAGTAAGAAGTCTGCTACAAGCTGGGTTCAGACTATTTGTTTTCTACCCTGACACTCTGATCCAAAATTAAAGTTTGCTTTATGGGAAGGCCCTCTGGATGTGCTAAACCAATATATTGTATTCACATTAGTTAATTCCTCAGTATCAGTTTATGATGTGGAAGAGCAGTTTCTTTTGGGGGTGACCCAGTTGACTGCACACAAAGCAATTAGCTTAAAATGTTACTGTGAAAAGGAGTGCAGGTGGGCTCTTAGTGACACACTGAAGCTAAATTTCAATCGGAGGGAATTAGCATCACAACCTCTGAACTCATTCGTCAGCTTTGTACGTCACACTCTCTAAATAACTGAAAGCATGCCGTAGATCAAAAAGGATGAACCATTAATATTGCATCAGCGAAGCCCGCTGCAAAGAAAGCCGTGAAAAAATACTGTGACCCAGCTTGTGGCCACAAAATCATATTCATCTGCAGGAGGTCATGAAGTGTCATATTATTGGCTTTTGCTTGCTAGACTAATATCCTGCATGTGTGAGGTGATGCTCATACTTCACCCATCTCATGGATTATGATCGGTACTTGTCATTGGGTCCCTGTTTCATGCATGTGTGTATATGTGTGGGAGTGGGGTTGTTGGGGGTTGTTTGCTGTACCTTGTCATGAAGAGACAGAGAAGTGTTATCTCACTGAGGCGATGTTTCTCTAGCCTCAGACAGCCCAAAGGATGGGAGGATTAAGGTGCATTGATTTCTCTGGCCCCCAGGACATAGATTGAAATGTGAGCTCTGGCTCAGACCTCTGCTTACCTCCTAGCCGCTATCCCATCCATCCCCTGCCTCTTAATACACACTTTCCGAGCTTCCTGTTTTCCTCATAGCCACATTTCCAACAGTAACAAGTGTGCTTTGGCCTGATAGCTCAGTGTGTTTGCTCCCCCGCTGCCTGGAGACACTGATAGAAATCACACACATTTTTTTTCCCTATTTTTATTTATTTATTTATTTTCTCAGTTTTCACTTGGCCATAATTATTCTGTTTACCTGTAGTTTTAATAGGGAATATAATTCATACTGCAGAGACAAGGATTTACTGCTGTGTTGATTATTGATATTTGATCGGGACATAGTCTCATTAATATAGGCTAGTTTGAAATTGGAGAGAAATTAAGCAGCATGGTTCCACCAGCATAACTCCTTATATGCTCCTCATTCATTTTGTTTTATCTCGTTTCTTCCATAGGAGATCACCAGCCTTCTGCCCTTCACCAAGATCTCCCTGGATGACTTTTCTGACAACAAAGAAATAAGCAACGACCTCAATGCATACATCCAATACCGTATCAACGGCAGCAAGGATATCATGAACAATATTAGCTTGAATGGCAAAGCCGATCCTATCACAGTCAGCAAGCTCAGCAGCCACCTGATCTCCCGCAGCCAGGGTTCCTACCTTTATCTCAAACTCACCCTGGATCTGTTTGAGAGAGGTCACCTGGTCATCAAAAGTTCCAGCTACAAGGTCGTGCCCGTCTCGCTGGCTGAGCTCTACCAGTTACAGTGCAATATGAAGTTCATGACCAATTCAGCCTTTGAGCGCTCACTGCCCATCCTCAACGTGGCGCTCGCCTCCCTGCACCCCATGACGGATGAGCAGCTGTTCCAGGCCATCAACGCCAGCTTCATCCAGGGGGAGCTGCCATGGGAGGACTTCCAACAACGCATGGAGCTGCTCTCATGCTTCCTCATCAAACGGCGTGACAAGACGCGCATGTTTTGCCACCCCTCCTTCAGAGAGTGGCTGGTGTGGAGAGCTGATGGAGAGAGCACAGATTTCCTCTGTGACCCCAGGTCAGTCATCTGCTTTGTAAGCAATTGCAGTAACTCAGCAGCTCTCCCCTTAGGAATGTGGGCTACTATTACAGGCATGACAAGTCTTAGCATCTTTGCCTTGGATCTTGCATCATGGAATGAATCACAAATAGACCTCAAACTAAACAAACTGCTAATTACATGGCAGCAGTCAAACTGATCTTCAAAATTTAGAGGTCTTTGTGTTGGAGAAATAATCACGTTGTTTGTCCCCTGAAGTTTTTACTGCACTGCATTATGTGAATCATGGCTGCTGTCTGGCAGGCAAAGTAAATTATCATGAAGGGCTTTGCACAGAGTAGAGAGTTGAATGTCCTTATTGATAAATGCAGTGTAACTCAGTTCTGAGTCTGGGAGAAAATGAGTATGAGAAGTATTTATTGTTATCATATGACACTGCAAGGACATTTCTTCTCTTTCGACATACAGAGATGTAGATGTGAGTGGGTTCGCTAAGATTGTGCTAGTGAAAATCATTCCCATTGGTGTGTGTTTAAAGTCATGTTATTAGCGTGTAATCCTACCACTACCACGTGTTAACTAAAAATATACAGCGATAATTGACCTGTGAATCAATGGTAAGTCCGAAGGAATACTCTGAATACCTTTTTTTAGCCTGGGAAATGTTGGGCTATACATGTCTGCTGTCATCTGAATCTTTTCCACTTTCATTAAAATTAGCAGGGAAGAGTGAACTGCAGAAAATGATCATTGTCTCCAGCCGTTGCCCTTCTCGCCTGTTAGTTAGGCTTATCTACTTTAGTAGTGTTACCTAACCTAAATTATAGAGCCCCTCACCCGTATTAGAGCCTTCAGTCATTCACACTTAATAAATTGGATGATGTCACTTTGGCTCACTTTTTTTCCTCCCTGTCGCTCGTCAGTATCACCTCTGCTCGCATAGTTGTGTCTGTAAATGGACCAGAGCCCAGCTTCATATTCTGGTTATTCACAGCTTTCCAACTCCATCATTAAAAAACAAAGGCTCAAGAGGCTGGCAGAGGGAACGCTCATGCACACAAAAGCTTGCTGTAGTCCCTCTTATGTTTGTGCCTGGTCACGAATAGAGAGAATTATAACCAGATCAAAGTGATCTGCAATCATGCATGTCCTTTTAATGAAGTTCTACATTAATTAGTGCCAGAGTGGCTGAGGGAAGAAGGAAAGGAGAACCCAGGGGTTTTACACTCTTCCCCAGCCTTCTCCTGTACAATGGCAAGGTGCTCCTCATGATCAGAATGAACAAGCACTTTCATGTGAAGTGAGGCAAACGAACACCAGATGCACTAGTTGATTTACATGACAAAAATTACCATAAAGAGCTCATCATTAAGCTGTAAACCAGCTCAGACGACTTTACTAGTTATAAATATAAAGATACACAACAAAAGAATCAACTCATGTCTTTTCGGGTCATCATATTTGTTACCTATTCTGCTGCACAGCTGAACATCCTCTGTGTTCCTAATGCAGGACTGGCCATGCTCTTATGGCTTTCATGTTGTCCCGCCAAGAGGGGAAACTTAATCGGCAGCAGACCATGGAGCTGGGACATCACATCCTCAAAGCACACATCTTCAAGGTATAGCGATGAAACCTATACAAGCTCTCTGCGTTCATCACTGTTTGAAATCCATCTCTTCAGAGTCCCATGGTGTTCACTCTCTGTTTATTTATGTATTGTGACTGTGGTTCACTAGAGGATAAGCCACAGGGTGTGAAGAGAAAAACTCGACAGCTTGTGCAGCTCAGGTTCATTGATGTTATGTATGCACTCATATGCATGTTTGTGTGTGTGTGTGTGTGTGTGTGTGCGCGTGCGCAGGGCCTGAGTAAGAAAACAGGTGTGTCATCCAGTGTGCTGCAGGCTTTGTGGATCAGCTGCAGTGCCGATGGCCTTTCTGCAGCTTTGGCCTCTCTGAGAAACCTCTACACACCCAATGTCAAGGTAAAAATGTTCTCCAGCTTTTGTGTCATTCAGACCTGAAACAATCAGCACATAGACTGATTGACTAATCAATAAATAATCGTTTGGAAAGGTTAAACGTTTGCTGGTTCCAGCTTCATTCTCAGTTTCAGTAAATATAAATAGAATCCTCAATTTATTTGTTTTTCATGTGAACACATCACTGTGGCATCTGGTTACCACCTTTTCTTGTTTTTGACCCTGATTTTGATTTTTAGTCTTAAAATGTAATTGATTATTAA
>OMNW01015351.1:7193-18263 GCA_900303245.1 Selene dorsalis
TGTGTGTGTGTGTGTGTGTGTGTGTGTGTGTGTGTGTGTGTGTGTGTGTGTGTGTGTGTGTGTGTGCTGCATCCTCTGCTGCTCTTGCTGTCTGAGAGGGGGTAGAGTGGGGTGGTCGAGACGTCAGGTGCAGGTTGGTTGTGAAATTAAAGAGTAAATGCAACAGGATTCAACACTGAGGAAAGAAACACCCCCGGCCCCCTCCCTAAAAGAAAGAAGAAGAAAAAAAAAGACAGAAGAAACACTGGCCCCTATGAATTGTATGAGCTCCCCTGTAGTTGAATTATAGATCCGCTCTGGTGTGTTTGCCTGGATGATTGACAGGAGGGGTAGGCACATCTTCAGACCCCATGCCCCCACCATGAAAGTGAAAAGAAATCTCAAAATGTACCGCAAGAGCTCTGCAACTCTCAGCATCTCTGTTTCTGACTCAATGCCAGCGATAGGCAATGAAATCTCCTTATTTGACCATAGTGGCTTCATGCAGTAATAATCTTATTCCCTTATGAACTGTAGCACTTGTGGGAAATGGCCCTGACTGTACTCTCTACTCGCCCATGCGTAACTGTCGTTCACCGCATTTGTGCATGTTTTCTTGTGCTGTGCTATTTTTCATGAACACTTAAATCTTCCTGGGACCAAGTGAATATGTTCACAGACTCTTCATGATGCATTTCACTGTTGCTGTTGTTGGTCTTCTCTTCTTTTTGACAGTGAGGCCTGTGCATTAATTTGTCAGCCTTCTCTCAGACACTCGTGCAGTACCCTTCAAAGTGAACCTGTTAGCCGAGGGCAGATTTCTTGGCCTGCATTAATGCAGTTTTGCAGCTTTCTTGAGGGCAACATGCAACCTTGACACCCTATAGTGCACTTCATTGGGATCCTGAGCAACTTTATGTCTATCCATATATGTTATATTGTATTGCAGGCTGTATAGTTAACATCACTTTTGCATATGTCACCTGTGTGACCAGATGTGTGGCAGGAAACGCTCAGTGCTGATACATACTGATGTTGACACTGGGTCTTGGAACCCAACATAAATTTAATTATAGATAAGTTGCAGTGAAATCCTGTTGTGATCTGGACAATGTCACATTCCTGCAGGAACATGCACCTGGTATCTCACCCCCATGTTCTGGAAAATATGACTTCTTTAGGTACATATTTACCTGCAGCATAAAAAAGTAATATAAATGTTGAAGTTGATCTTTGTATACATGTGCATGTGTATATTTATATACTGTATATGCATACAGCTGCAGGGAGTTACACCTTGACACCTGGTACTGACCATATAAAATGTAATTTTTGTATCTTGACTTCCTTCGAGGTATTTTTTAAATTTGATCCATAAGAAAATAGATTTCCTTTTTTTAAAGAACAGTAAGTGACTTTGAAAGACACATGACATTCACACGATATGATCTGTCACTTGGATATACACAAATATATGTTTGTGTGTATATACAATTAAATGGCAGTTAGGTAGATTTCTTGTTTACAGCATCACTCTCTCTTTGCCTTCACGCTCTGCATTACTGACACGTCCTACTCTGACTACAACAGCTGCGAGGAACCTTGTGAAACATATTCATCATTAAAGTTCAGTCAGTTCAGCGCCTGACTTCCTCCCTTCACTCAGTGCATCACACTTCCGCGGGGCATACAGTATTTAATTTAGTCCAATCTTTATAAATCAGCAAAACGATTATTCTCCTTAATGGAGAGGAAATGTGCATGGCATGTCAACCAGTGGTTAACCTCACAAAAGTTTCCCCAGTCTTAATCTTGGAGGGGCATCTGAGCTTTTTTTTAATAGGAAAAGCCAATTAAAAATCAGTTAACATCTCTGAATCCTGCTATATACCTTTTCCCTTTTTCAAAAGAAGAGAGAGAGAGAGAGAGAAAAAAAAAAACCTGAATACCTGCACTGTTCCCAGCAGTAACCGAGAGACCCATGACTGCACCTAATCCGCAAATTATATAACACACGGGCCATTTCCCTATGTAATTCTGCAGGAAACAAAAGGACAGTTATTTCAGGGGAGCAGTTATTCTGCACAGCGCTGGCAGGGGCACGGTGGCTGCGGGAGAACAGCCTCCCTCTCTCTCAGCACCATGAAATGAAAATTTACATTCGCTTAGTGGAGCCGTGGCGCTCAGTGGTAGACAGCTGTATTTTTAATGAGAACGGGGAGATTTAATTACCTCTGTTTTAGTGGGCAAGACTTCTGCGGCGCAATGACAAGGGGATATACAGTGCAAGGAAGAGGTGGCAGATGATTTCTCTCTCTGCCTCACATCCCAGCAGTCGCTGAGCTCGCTGGCACCGAGGCTGCAATTAATCCAAATTTATTCCACTATATACTGTACAAGGCTGATCTGAAGGAGACAGTGGAAGTAGTCAAGGTGGCGAGTCTCCTGAAGAGGAGGGTAGGAAAACAAACAAATAACACTTAAAAAAAACAGACGCTGGTCTCCAGATGTTTTGCTGACACGTGTGACTCATATTCTAATGTGATTATTAACGTTGCAGATTTTTCCCCTGCGGCCTTGTCTTTATCGCGTCGGGCAAACTTCTTCAAGGCCACAATCTGATGTCTTTATGCTGCAGAATTCAAGCGTCTACAGAGGTGGGGATGACAACAGGGTATCTGATTCACTTATCAGCCCGACAACACTTCAACTCCGCTCCAGATAAACCCCATCGTCTGCAAATTCATCACTCTTTGAACTCACATGTAGCATAAGTTCAGACTTAATGTGCGCTCTGTAATACAGTAAATGAGTGGCTGTGTTGTATTCCAGCACACCATCAGAAAAAAAGAGCTCAATTGGTGGGCCTGAGAGATTATCACTGTCTTCATTTCAGCATCAATTGGCAGAAGAATCAATTTAAGCGCTATCTGGTATCTCCACCCACCCACACACACACACACACTGTGGCATGAAGTTTTATTTTATCATCATGGGGAAATAATGAGAAACAGTGCAGTTTCAGAGAGCTGGTTTGGAGACTTAATTCTATCTGAGGGGAGATAAAGTGGGTTGTTTTGACCATCATGACAAATTGAATATTCACAAAGATATAATTGAAAAGCTGATAGCCGTCACAACTGCTAAATGAAAATGATAATCGCTCAAGGTCAAGGCAGAAACGTACATTCTCGCTTGCTTTTAAAGCATCAATAGAAGGTCATACTCGAAAATGCAAAACAATTTCACTGTAATTATGCATATCCTGATGAGCAGTTGGAGAAGTAAACCAAGTGCTTAATGAGTGAAGGAACATTCAGGAGTTACTGGTGCTTCCACTGCAGTTGGTTTTCTACTATTCAAAACTCTTCTTGTGCACTCGGAGGCAACGAAACAAGTTGGACACACAACATATACATGTTATCACCATGTGAAATACAAATCATAAAGAAGAATCCCAGTGCAACATGTATTGTACATGCTTCGCTATATCCACAAGCTAACGGCTAACAAGGCTGCTAACAAAAGTCACCATGGACTGAACTTAATGTTTTGGTTTTAAAGCCAATTTAATTAGCTAAAAATGCTCTGCAGAGCTGTGGCAGACTGAAGAGTCAAGTGTATAACATTTGGAGAAAAAAAAAAGAAAGTGCTCCACAAAAACTCTACTGGGAACCGTTTTAATATATTCTCTAAAATAAAATTGTCTCCCTGTTATTCTGGAATAATTTAGATACAGAACCGTGGATCTGGTGCAGTGAAAAGAAATGCCTCCTGGATTATGCTTTTTTTTTTATATTACAGGATTTTTTTTAAATTGATTTTATCTGCAAACCTCAACTTATTGATTTGGGCCACTTGTCAGAACCCCTACAAGCAACATTACATGAATGCAAAATGTGTTAGTAGATGTTCTCTAGTTAAACGTCCAGCAGGCATGAGGCAACAAATATCTGTGGCCACCTGGTGAATCTTAGCCCAATAATCATCTCGCTCTCTCTTTTTTGGCTCTATTTTGGCCTCCACCAACCCCTGAGGGAAAACTCTGCCCATATTGGCAGATGAGGCTTGTGAGTGGGGTTGAACGATTGATCTTATTTTCATCGTCATCGCGATAGCAACATGCATGATGAACTCATTATTGCCTGAGGTGCAATGACTATGTTTTATTTACAGGCGCCACGGCTTCACACTGACTTCACACTCCTACACTTCATACCTGTGACCTGAGATACACAGCTAGACGTAACGTAACAACAACTTCCGGCGGACTTGCATCTCTTCTCTGTTTTTGGTGTATTTGTGTGGCAGTGTTACAGCGCCACCACAGGCCTGGCATATGTACTACAGCGTATTCAGAAAGATATCGAACAGTGTCATCGCACATCTGACATTTTGCTGATATGGTGCGGGCCTAGTTGTGAACATAATGTAGTCCCTAATTACTTTACTTTATGTTATGGGGAACAAAGTTGGAAGTACAATGTGCAGCAGTGTTGACGCCTCCAGTTCCTCCACATGCATCATGACTGACAATGCGTGACTCCCAAATAATATCTAGTCACAGTCACACACAAGCACTTTGATTAAGTTTCACAATTTAATCAGCAAAGTGATGGATGTTAACAACAATACCACGGGCGCCTGGGGACAGGGCCTGTATAGAATTCTTGATGCACAATTATTTTAATCCAGCGGTTCATTTTTTATTAATTTGCTGGGGTCTGGTGGTTCATAATTTAGGTCCCAGTAAGTAAAAATTCAGCTATGTAGCAATTAAGGGGATGTTCAGCAACGGAGCCCAAAATCCACCTCCAGCTAATGTTTATAATATTCAAATACCACCATGGATCCCATTCCTGGGTATCATTATGAGTCCTCACTGCACAGCAACTTTGAGTCAAACATGAGAATAGTTGGAGGCAATGTGTTCCTTGGGGTTTAGTGGAAATTAAAGTTTTAGAAATTGGTTCATGCCAATCAATGTAGTGAGTAAGGAGAGGGGAGAGGCAAAATAAGGGAGAGATGCAGGAAGAGAAAATAATGAGGCCAAGAGTGCAGGAAGGATAAACCGCCATGATGATTGGAGTGACAGTGACTGAGAGGAAGAGGAGGGAAAGACAGTCAGGGAAACCCAAACTCATTGAGTTCATGTTCAGCTCAACGTTACCAGACTCTTCTGCAGCACTTGTCTCCGTACAAACTGCCAATCCACCCGAGCGTCTCCTCCTCGCTCCATCATCCTCGCTCCATCATCCTCCACCACTATATCCTACCCTCCCTCACACCCTCACCGCCACTATATTTTCCTTTCTTCCCGCCTTCCCTTCCTCTGTTCCATCCAACCCCACACCCCCCCCACACATACACACACACACTTTTCCTCCTTCACTGTTTGGATTTGGGCAGACTTGAACTTCCCCCCTCTGTCCCCCAGCCAGCTATGAATCACATGGAGGCCAGGGACCCAGAGGCTGCCAGGGCCTCCTGATGACTCCCAGCCCGGCCATAACAAGTGGCTGACAGCTCTATTTACATAAGACCAGCAGGCAATGGGGAGAACCAGCCCAGTCTAAGTAACACACACACACACATACACACATACACGGCGCAAAAGGCAGATATGTCATAATAACACTTGGTGGGGTGTGTGAATGAATGCCTCGCTCCAAATGAATACAGGAGATGCACAGTCAATAGGTTTTATGGCCTCGGGGCAAAGATCCAAGCATTTGTTTTTGGGGAGTTTTTCCACATGAGTGCAGAGGGTGGTGGGACCCAGGGGACGGGGGGGCCTTTAGACCTCTATATCCGCTCCAGTCATATGTCTCTCATCACTAGATACCAAGGAGAGCAGAGTGAAGTATAGCACTGTTGATTGATGTTTAGCTGTTAAAATTAGGGCTAATGTGCCTCTTTGACCTTTCATCTGGACATGAGTGCTGACCTCTCTGGCTATAATAATGATAATAATAATAATAATAATACATCTCTGGCTGTGTTTCAAATCTAAAAAATCCTGTTTTAAAGGGCTTAAAATTCAGGAGGATGTGTATCTCTGTATTTGATGTATCAAATTCTCACCCCAGCTTTGACTTGAAGTAGCTGTTTATTATTAGGGAGACTTTCTCATTTCATATGAGGACACCAGTTTTGCAGGTGTGTTGCTGCTTATTTACCCCAGTGGGTAGCTGAGGGGGGAGATGGAGAGCGTATACTATCTCTCCCAGACTGACAGCTGGGGAGAATGTTTATGAAATAAACATGGGCCTGATGCAATGCTCTGAATCCTGCTAGGCAGTGGCCTTGGAAGCCTCCTGCACCACCACCACCACCACCTCCACCACCTCCACGATGCAACCTCCCCCTACTCTCTTTCTTTCATTCTGTCTATCCCTCTGCAATACACAATCACACATTCACATACACACTCATATATATGTACATGTATACACAGACACAGACACACATTCCCCAGAGCTGTGGATACAAAGGTGCTCATGGACCTAATGGGGTCAAACAGACTGTAAATCAATTGTAAACCCTCCTCTTCAGAGTTTTCTCCAGAGGACACACTCTGCCACTGCAGTCCTTCACTCCCCTCCACACACACAAGCAACCACTGTATGTAACACATGTATCAAGTTACCACTGTGACAGTGGAAGAATTTTAAAGCACAAATATTACAAACACAATGATGACAAATGTTGCCAAGGCTGCTCGAACCTGCTTATCAGTGCTGAAGACAAGTGTGATGGATTGAGTTCATGGCTTGTAACTCTTCTTAAACTCCTGAACTCCACTGACACGCAGACATGCTCAGTCCAAACTAAACCCTTCCAGAAATAAACTCCAAGCAAGTCACCTAATTAACTCTTTATTATGACAGAGTCATTTATTCATTGCTATTTTTAAAGTTGCACTGAAATTGATTGAATAAGGCTGAAATGTTTATTGCAGAAAGTTAAAATTTTCCCCTCTTTTTTTTTGTAATTTACAGTTTTGGCCGATACAGAAACCTGTGTTGCATTAATGAGGGAAATACTGCACAAGAGAACGACTCGTTTTCAGTCTGACACACTGACCTCTAGTCAGTCATATGTAAGATGTCAAAGATTATAATAGTACCCTTTGTTGATCTGCTGAGTCTAACCACCAACGTCAAAGTCATTTTTTTCACTGGCATTTCACTGTATTTCTGGATGTGGATTAAAGGATAATTTTCAGATTGAGTGATAAGAGTGAAAAGTGACAAAATAAAAATCACAAACTTTTATGGAGGCTAAAAGAGTCCCTGCCTCGGGGTTGGTGCTCAGAGCAGCCCCCAAGAAACCCCAGCTGGGGCTTAAGGTTTACTTGGTGCTGATTGGGTATATACACTCAGAGCAGGATGCGACGCTGACAGAAAACACAAAAATAAGATGCATTTTTTAAACCTCGACACAACAAAAGCAGTAGTAGAAAAGCAGCTATACAGCCGGAAAAACAGCAACAACAGCAAGCGCATTAAAAGAAGACAAGAGGTATAAGTGGACAGACGACTGTGCCTTTACAATCCAGATGCAAACAGACATCTACTACAGTACAAAACTAAGCAGACATTTACACATACACCTTGCAAGTTTCTATCCGCACTTATCATATTTTAAGAATCGACAGGTCTGATCTGAGCTTCGCCCCGGCTGAGCTGGTGCAGACCTGCAGCCATATTGATCCTGATTCGTCACTTGAAGGGTAAACACTTCACACACATTTGAGGTGTTTTAGCATAAAATAACTACACAAGACCACACAGGAGATGATCTTTGTTAAAATTTAAAAATGCATATTCTCATTGTCAGTTGCACTTGCACTTTGAGACAACACGTGTTAATAAATGATAATGCTGCGCACTTGGCATGCAGCTTGTCGGCTGACTTGAAGGACTGTTGAAAGGCTAATGGTGCTTCTGCATGTTTCAGTAGCAGCCTGCAAATTACTGTGTTTCTGAAAAGTCAATAATGAGCCAAAGTAGGAGGTGTGCTGAAAGAAATATGTATTTAATGATTGTAATGAAAACACCAGGTCTGATAATATGTAACTACTCTGTAGGTACATTATATATAAAAATGTATTGACAGCGATAAATATACAGCCTTTCACAATAGTGCAGAACAGACATTTCAACAGTCGATCAATAGGACAAAGTTTGTTTTAATCATGGCCTTGAGACATTGCTCATTACAAATCAAGTGGTATTGAGCGAATGAATCACTTTAATATGCATCTAATTCCTAAAAGCAAACAGAAAAAATCACCCCCCCCCCACCTCCCCAGATGAGGGGGCTCAGGGCTCAACGCTTCACAAGCATCCAAAACTCTGACTAATGTCCTGAGCAGCCCAGGCGGCTGCAAGGAATAACAGGCCCCGGTCACTGTGGAGTACTGGCCTCTGTGCGCCATTATTCCCTCAAACGACCGGAAAGAAAAGTCACTCGCTGAAGTAACGGCTCCCTGGACGGGAGGCTGTCGTGCAAGACTGTGAAAAAGACGCAGCTCGGGTTGTTTGCCCATGCTGTGAGGAAGAAGGAGCACCAAGGCTGCGTGTGCCTGAGTGCACTGTGTGTGTTTGTTTATGTGTGACTGGTAGCGAGGGTTTTTTTTTTTTTTAATGATGGGGGGGTGGCCCTCGCTTGGCGAACATTTTTCTCCATGCAAAAGTTCAGCCGGTTAAAAAAGAAGCTCTAAAATCTACTCACATCATTTCAGTTTGAGTCCTGCGGTTTGATCACTTTTCAGCGGCAGTTAACAAGACTAATGGTGCTTTTTCTTTTGCTGTTCAACCTCTTGGTAGAAATTCAACATTATTTCTGTTTTATTATCAGAGTGAGAATGAGCTGGCAGGCTGAAATGTGTGCCGTTAAAAATGTGACCTCAGTTTGTATTATATTCATTTACTTGAAGATTTAAAGTAACAGGCTGTCAGAATTAGTGACCTCACCACCTGACTCATATCCGCAAAACTCAGCCGTGACACTTATTTCCTCACTTACATCCATTATGTTTGCTTAAGTAAATGTTTGTCCTACGGAGAAAGTGGGAGGGGCAGCTAAATAAATGTGACTGTGAGTGGCACATATCACAGATTAGTCACACTAATCTCCTGAGGAGGTTCAACCCCCCCACAGGATGTTGATTCAGCTTTGTGAAGCACAGTGTTTAAGCTCTATTATTTGTGTATGTCTGCATATCTTTTGTTTAGTTTCTTACTCTTTCTGCCTATTTATTCTTTGCACTTTTCTTGGTGCTGAAAATGAGCCAGTCACTTGGTTGATGTTTTTATGCACTTGGCCATCGGCACATGACCACAAGAGTTAGTTTCTCAAATATTATAGTTTATTCAATATGAAAGAATTACATTGTGGTGCACCACACGGAACCTGTTTGGGTCCATTCATTTTTCCTTTCCTCAGCAATGACCTCACTCTTGTATTAAATTAAGCAAGAGCGGTATGTATGTTTTTCTATGCAGACAATACAGCACTATAAGTCACAGGTTTGTGAGCATTTCACTAGAAATTACCACAACAGTACTCTGAGATCCCATCACAACTGACAGCTTGGAAATGTTTCCCATTTCACCCTGTTCACCTCCATTATTAACTGATCAATGTGCTACGACCCCTGAGCCAAAGCCTCACGAGGTCAGGCCGTGTACTCCAGAGTCATTCTTGATGTTATCTCAACGTTCATGACTCAAACCGTCAACATTCATTCCACCTTTGCTTTCACTAATTGGTTTGAGAGGTTCATTCTGCCATTTAGTTTAGTCTGGCATTTTTCTGAAAGCTGCCGTTTGTACCTGAAAGTGTTCAAGTGGTCATCGCTGTTCTGTTCTGTCAGCCTGAACTCACACAGACTCGAGCTCAATCCTGCAGGCCGAGAGTTGTGAGACTGTACGTTCTACTGTACTTTACCTGTGTCATGATCGACTGCAGCAGTTCACTTTGCAGTGGATTGCATCATGAGTAGTGATGGCATGAATCATGGGAGACAGCCAGAGGGGCACTTAGCTCATGCATTCTCAGCTCCATGTCATCTTTCTTTATCATGATAAGGCTCCAAATGAATGAAATAAATTACACCAGAGGGGGGAAAAAGCGGTTGTCATGACCTCAAAACTCACTTTAACACATACATACATGAAACATACTTATTTCATTATATCTGCAAAGACTGTAGTTTTTAACCTCCATGATGATAACGCTGCTGTCTGTGCTTGAGTTTCAGTAAGATATCATACAGTTAGTATGCTCCTAATGTCAAAACCTATACAATGCAATTAAGAAATCATGCAAATACAGATACAGTATACTCAGAGCTTCAATGCCAGTTGATATCATCAAAAGTTACAAAATAGACCTTGACATTGACCCGACACTGTTTTATCAGCTCTTCCAACCATTACCTTAGTCAAAACTAAACACTGAAATGTAAGCTTAGCATAAAGACTGCTAGCAAGGAGATGACTGTTAAAGTTAAAGTATTACATATTATGGTTTTACACTTGGACATGCCAAAGCAGTAAAATTGCTTAAATAATCTGAGTAAAATCTTCATCTGGGTTTCCATTGCAGAAGTCAACAAAACACAATAGCGAGTGGTCGGTTTCCACTGAGTGATGTTATGTGAATAAAACATGTTTTTTTCCACTTGCTGTATCATTCCAAACAAATGTGCCAACGAATTTCCAGCAGTCGACCTCCCTTGCGGGACGATACGGCAGCAGGCGCCACAGCCTGAATGCGAAAAGTGTTTCCACCTCCAATATATTACTTTGTAGAATAGTCTGAAATATACATACAGTACATGCCTGTGCATAGATGTATTCTTAAGCGGCTTTTCACGTTTTTTCCAAAATTTTCTTTTTAAAGTTTGTGGTGTCAAATTGTGCATTGAGCTCCAGAGCTGCTGCTGCTCTGCGCCGTTAGCAATGGTAGCACTTAATGACATGAAAATAATGTACATTAAAGAGCAGCACATACATATCCACTTGTAGGGGGGAAGCTTGAGTTTTTAAACTTTCTGCCGAAGCCTGGTCCAATTAGGCA
>OMNW01015352.1:0-14477 GCA_900303245.1 Selene dorsalis
TGGTCATAATGATTGTTCACACAAGCACTTAGTCATTACTACAACTCATGTACTGAGTTGCATGTGTAAATTCACATTCACAAATTGTGTCTAATTCCAGGAGAGTGGGTGACTTTACATAGTGATAAGTTGTTTAGAATTGTGTGATGGATGTAAGTAGTCATCTGTGTTGTGAAGATCCAGGGCCATTACATTTGAATGACCAATTCTGTAAGTCATCATTAGAGTAAATGACATGGTCTTATAATGTAATTACCAAATTTACTACTTACTAATGCAGAATATGTGCCTGCATTCATTATGAAAACATGGTTGTAGCAACAGCCAAAACCTTAACACATAATTAAGTCATATTGGTTGATAAACTCAGGATACCCATTGACTGACTTTGTACTCGTGTACTGACAAAATATTCAAGATAGTCTGAATTGTGCCATCTGTGTTCTGTACTCATTATTTTTTTTTAACACAGATCATTACACAAGTCCTGAACCAGAATAAGAATGAGGGAAATACAGAGGACTCTGTCTCTATCTTCATCACACTAAGTCATATAAAAAAATCTATTTGCTTGAAGTATTGACAGTTGAGCTGAATATGTTGTTCTTGTTTCCAGGCCATCGACCGTTTCGAGGAGTGCTGTGAGGCTCAGCAGCAGTGGAAGCAGTTTCACCACATGTGCTACTGGGAGCTCATGTGGTGCTTCACATACAAGAGGCACTGGAAGATGGCTTACTTCTACGCAGACCTGCTCAGCAAGGAGAACTCATGGTCCAAGGTGGGCCTGTTGTAGACCTTTGTCAGGCCACATTAAAAAAATAACATACAACATGTAATGATGCTCCCAGAATAATAATGACCACCAGCTGGTGGTGGTGGTGTTTTTGACCTGACCTGTTTATGACTAGTTATAACTTGTACAGAAATAGCTCCCTAGTTCACTTCCAATGCTCTTGTCTGACTCTCTAAACTCCGCACAGTTATTTTTATTCCCCTCATCTTGTTTAAAAAGGAATGATGGGATTGCAGTACTAGCCACTTTTTTCTTCCCTCAGGCAACTTACGCGTATATGAAAGCAGCCTACCTCAGCATGCTGACTAAGGATGATTGTCTAACCTTCGGGGAAACTGCATTCACTCTGTTCAGGTATGAACCAAGAGCTTAAACATGACTGAAACTACGCACTACAACCACAGCAGAGCAGAGAAGATTCAGTGTGACAGTTATATATCTATAATATCACGATCATTTCGACTGGGAAGAGGGATGGGAGGGAATATGAGCTCATTAGAATGAGAGATATTATTCCTATCAGAAGGGAATGACATGACTAAACAAAAACAGTGTGATTTTAAGTCATCTGCTGGCACAAAACTGATTTTATCGGTGGTCAACAGCCGCTCAAGTGCTCCACTGAAAAAGTGTGTAATTTATTGTCTCTTTATAGTTCCCATTCATGTGTATAGATTTAATTCTGTATTGTATTGTTGTATTTCAGGCAGGTGCCAGCACTGAAGCAGAAAATAGCGGGCAAGTCTTTACCAACAGAGAAGTTTGCGATCAGGAAAGCCCGTCGCTACCTCGCAGAAAAACCCATTCCACTTCCTGCTCCTCCACTGGTCAGTACTGGAAGAGGCCTCCTTTAGTGCAGCTGGATGATTTTTTTACACTGTTTCTACAATGTGTTGCATTTCTTCTTTTAGGTCCAACACACACACACACACTGAAATTTGAATGCACTGCTTTGGCCCAGTCAGGTTGGACCCACCAGCCCCTTGTAGTTCAGGATGTATAAACAGCTGTTCTATTCTCCCCTGTGATCCACGGGGTCAGCAGATATAGGCAGCAGTGGGATGAGTTTGAAGAGGTAACCCTGTGCTCACAGAGCCAGTGTTATGATTTGGAACATTTGTTCTTTTACACTCTGTAGTAACATCAGTGCTTATTGGCCATGTTGTGGCATTTCACAAGTCTGTCATTTAGCTGGGTTGGCTCAAAAAGTTGAATTTTTTTCCTGGGGAGGACGTTATACCCTCAGGTCTGTGCAACCTGGCACAGAGCTCTCTAACTATGTTGTTCTGCCACAGCTTGAGCTGTTGACATTGTGACTGCTGTAAAAATACTGTGGGCATTTGTACAACCTGTACAAGGGTTTGGTGGCTAAGGGCAGTTTGGAGTTGTTATATCTGTGCTCCTGTGTAACCAAAATAAGCTTTGTTAGAGTCAGACCGTTTAATATGATTGCTAATGGAGATGAACACTTGAAGGAATGTACAGTGATTATGGTTACTTATAATGATGAGCTGTTGACTGTGATGTTTTCAATTAAGGTAGTTTAAGTGTTAATTTAAACTTGCACTGAAGGAACGTTTCCTGATAAATAAGCTCTGTTGCACTTAAGAATATTGCATTTATATCAATAACTGTGATAATTTGCTCACTATAATCGAGATGTCAAATTTTCCATAGCGTTACATCCCTAGTGAGAGCTCAGACAAATTTGTCTCATGTTGATCTACTTTTTATCTATTTATTTGTGTATGTGTGTTGTCTAGGAGATGATGTACATATGGAATGGCTACACAGTCATTGGCAAACACAAAGACCTGACAGAGGGCATGCTGAAAACACTGGACGAAGCACAGGCTCAACTTGATAACAGCCCAAGTAAGTTAAATCATTTACCCCAATCACGATCTTCCCAATGAATTCGAATTCTCATTTTTTCCTCTTTTGATATAATTTTTACTACAAATTTACATTTGGTTTGAATGCAAGCAAACTGTGACACTGTCTGTGTGAACTTCTTGTTGGTTGCTGACTGTCCTGCTGTGTGTTTGCCAGGGACTGAGTTCTCCATAGATGATCAGTGTCTGCTGAGCCTGCTGAAGGGACTGTGCCTCAAACACCTGGGGCACCAAGAGGAGGCTGAGCACTACTTTACCCTTGTCCTCTGCAAGTAAGCCTCATTCTGTTACATACACAGACACCTACAGGCAGGGTTTTGCATCTAGAAAAGGTGATATGCTCTATACAATGTGGTGTCAACAATTAACCCATATATGCTATGCAGTCCTGTTTTGAAAAAAAAAAAGGAAAAAGAAAAAGAAGCACAGCCAAGAGCTCAATTATTAATACTAACTTTACCTCCATATATACTCTATCTGCAGTGAGACCCAGATCAAGTATGACCATTACCTGGTTCCTAATGCCCTGCTGGAGCACGGTCTGCTGTGTCTGGAGCAAGGCAGAAAAGATGAAGCTATCAAACTCCTAGAAGCTGCAAAGTAAGTCTCTATATTACACCATATTCAAGTCATCTGTACTCTCATGAAGAGGCTTTTTTAAATCAAAGATTCTCCACTTCCTTTATATATTTTATGTTCTTTTGGCACCGTTTTTTAACTTAACTATGCCACACCTTTGTGTTTGTAGTTTCCCTTAAATATTACAAAGTGTTGTCTGTTGAAACCACTTTTGTGGTGTTTGGGTAGGTCTTGATCGAGATTGAGAATTACCACTGATGTGTTAACAATCCTTCTTGCTCTATTTCAGGCAAAATTACAAAAATTACTCGATGGAATCACGGACACACTTCCGCATTCAGGCTGCTCTGCACAAGGCTAAGGGTACTGGGGAGAACGGCATCCATGTTCCCTCCAGCCCATAACAGACAGAGGAGGGCACACTACAGCAACAGCAGAAACAGCTTTCTGTTTCTGCAGTCCCACAATGCAACGCTCAGTCCCGCCTAGCCACGTCCATTCAGGCGGGCTATTTTGTTTTTTTCATAAGGAAGATAGAGGAAGAGGGATGCTTATTTTTCTTGTGTGTGCCATCCTTATGGGCAGCTGCAGCTCTTTGTGGCCCCAACTGGCTGTGGTTTTGCTACACCCTCATTCAGAAATATATTATGATGAAATTCATTTCCTTGTGTGATTTGAAATATAGACAAGTTGAGAAATGTGCCTATACGTAAGAAACATTGCTTCTAGCAGAGTTATTTGTCTAGCACCATGACCACCCATAAGGGGTCCACTAGGGTAGAGGACAAGGTGACATTTGTATAGTCCACACCGCAGAGGGCCTCCACTACTACCCCAGGATAAATATGTCCCAGGTTCAGGTTGCTGGAGTTGGACCTGCTGAAGCCAGAGTACCAAAGAGCCCACAGGAAATTACTGACACCATTTGGCATTGGTCGCAAGAAAGCACTACCACTTCTTTTATTTTAATGTAAATTAGTGATATAAGATAGACATCAGTATGCGTGGACATGTTTTGAAATATATTATGTGTCATATCATACAACTCATCACATATCCCATGAAGAACTATCAGACTGTTTTGTACTGTGCCATTTGATACATTTTTGTTGACAGGTTTTCACTTTGTTTAGATGTTTTATCACCAGTATGACCAAATTAGATGTAAAATCTGAATGTTGGCTTCTCTCTCTCTCTCTGTCTCTCTTTTTTTTTTTAACTCTAGATCATTTTTGGTTCATTGTGTCTCCTTGAGTGGATGAACATTTTATTTGTTTAGTTTAAGTCTTCTTTCTTTCCTTAAATCCTATTGAAACATTTTCTTTCAGTCTCCTTCTGAAGAATTGATCAAATCTGCTGTATTTACAGTCACATGTTATGGCTCTTGCGCAAAGCTTTGTAAATCAGCCAGCCACGCTAACTCTCCATTGTCAAAACAAATGCCGATCAGACTTGCAGTGAGAGTTGTTGGTTACATTTATATACTGTAAATGGCACCTTTTACACAAATTGTCCCGTTTTAAGAGGACAGATGAATGTGTCTTTTAGAAAGGCAGACTCCCTCCTTTTCTCCTCTTGGTGTGTGGGACAGGCTCCAATAGTACTTGAGCTTGAACAAACAGGCCATTCACAGCGAGCAGTGAAGGACTGCGTGCTTGTCTGCCTGTTGCATCTTTAGTGGGTGAAGAAGCTGTGAATGGCAACCACCACAGCCTTCCTGCTTTGTGAACATCCTCTGCTGCTCATGTATCAGCCATGCTTGGCTAGAACCACCTATAGAAATACTTCAAAACATCATAACCATGATCCTGTAACAAATTATTATCTCTATATGAACAAATACTTGTAATGAATGAAATGATTAGACAGAAAGGGGTCACCTCAGATGGGGTTATTTGAATGGCTGCGTCCCAGCAACGGTATCCACAACCTAGAAACTCAGTTGGTGTCTCAAATGTTGAAATTAGAGCATCGCTGATTTATTCATGACTAGAATGAGGTTTGGGACTCGAGAATAAGGAGACAGTTTCAATATTTTTAATGGTGGAGGAAATGTATTCCTACTATTGTTTTAACAGCAGTTGATGTCTGTAATGTTACTATAACAAATCCTCTTTTATTTTCTAATAATTAATCAAGCTTTTTCCCCCTTTGGTTTTACTGATGTAGCTAAAAGAAACTCTAACCAAATTTAGTGGCATTGTGATGTTGACAATCAGCGTATTATACTGGGCACGGCTACCACAGAACAGAATGACATTCCTGTATATACTGAATGTTTCTATTGTAATTTAAGATGAAATGATTATAAGCAACTTAAAAAAAACATCTCAATTTGTGTCTTCTTTTTTCCATTGGTGCATCACAAACAAAAGAAGCACGATGGACATTATTTACAGTTTAAAGTGGTATTACAGCAAAAAAGACTATGCTTGCATGCAAATGATTATACCCATTGTCCATACGTGCAGTGTAATTCACTAAATACAGTAAAGTGATCTCATCCTGTTTTCATGCAGGGCAGTGGCACCCAGGGACTACAAGAGCTACTAGTATACACACCATATTAAATTGAAAATACACCATGGAAGCTTACATTGAACAGTGGAGAAAACCCTTAAAGTGGTTGATCGTGTCATGTATTGTGACAGCAAAACCGCCGTGAAATTGCAATTTCAAAGACTCATTTATCGATTTTAGCTGTGTGTTTATGTTTTTAGCGAAAGGCAACGTGATCACCAATCTGATTGGCTGTGGATTAGAGGTTGCTGGACGGAGGTGAAAGCTCATTGGTAGTGACTCTGGCGGAGGCGGTGCTTCGTGTTGCTACATCACCACCTTTGTCGTTGTTGGGCAGCTGCAAACTGGAAAGTCCCTGACAGCCGGGGAGGCTCACTGCGGCTTGCGTTGTCATTTTAAATGAAGGTTAAAAAAAATCCTTTGCCTCGCTACCTCTGCGGATGTGAAATTTCATAAGGCTTTCGTAGTCGTTGCTTTATTTTCATGTTTCAGTCAGACGAGTACTAGATGCTCCCCCGCGAGTGCTAGCTTGTGTTAGCAGGCTAGCTCTTTGTGTGGCTACCTGCTAGCTGAGGGATGTTTTGTTGTTGTTGAAGCGGGCAGCCCTCCCGTCGCCTGGGAGAGGAGATTCATCAGCTGTGTATGGAAAAAACAGCCCCTGGACGGTTTCTCATCCACTGACATTAACCGTGAAAGTGGCCCGCGAAGCCCGCTGTTAAGTCGAGCGACACCGAGAGAAAGAAAAAAAAGAGAGAGAGAAGGGAAGAGTTTGACCGACGAGGAAGGAGATGGGAAACTGCCTGAAATCTCCGACCTCAGATGATATATCTTTGCTACATGAATCTCAGTCGGACCGGGCCAGCTATGGAGACGGGGCTGACCCCGACCAGGAGCCACCGCCCCCTTATCAGGTAACTTTGATCCGCTGTGTGAGACCCGAACATCGAGCGGTTGTGTTTTTTTCTTACAAGGTGAGCCAAATGAGGTGAATACCTGAAGTTTGGGTGGTGTTACTTCGTGTGTGGCGTGTCTGGCCCAGTAAACCAGTCACAACAACCAAGAAACTGGTGTTGGATCAACAATATCAGAACCTAGATCAGCTGTTTACAGATCCTGGATCACCCTTGGCCAGCAATATAGCCCAGTGACCCTGTCTCCTTATGGCTTTGACACTAATCCTCTTTGTTATATCCGAAGGTCCTGAGTGTGTCTACCATCTCCCTGAAGTCCTGTAATGATTCGCCCTTCACTGATATGATAGTAGCAGTATGGGATCACTTGTTGTAGTCTTTATTGAAACACATTGAACCATGTAATTTTCGTTCCAATTCAGTGGAGATGAACTAAAACACAAAAGCCATCTATTGTGGCTTGTAGTTCCCTTTAACAGCATAAACTGCAATTTGAATGGAGTTGAAACAGACCCCAGTTTTCAATGAAGAGGCAGTTTTGTAGATTTAGAATACAGTGACTCTCATACTGTCCTCAGCTGCTTCCTTCACTGATCTCCTTCAGGGCGGCAACTTTGTTTATTTAGTGTCCCTAATCCTTGATTTAGATCATCCACAAACAGACCAGAGCAGGCTGTAACTGTAAATATGATGCATGGTGTTACACTTCTCTTTTGTGTATTTTTTTGTTAAGATGTGACTGGTACGATTAGGTAAGGCCTTGGCAGAGAGTTTTTCTGTTACTGGGTTTAGCCAAGCCTTATCTGCAGATTTAAGATAAGTGCTTTTAAATGAATAGGAAACTAAGGGCGATGTCAGGTCAGTACAGCATGAGAGCTCTCTCTCAGTAGACAGCAACATACTTCTGTGTTAGCAAATATGTAATGTAATCACCTGTTGTTTCCCCTCAAACATATTCCATTAGTTATCTTTTAGAAATAAAATTATGGTAAATCATGTAATTTGAATTCATGTAACTCACAATTCACAAGAGGCACAGACTCTCAGACTCGCACAGGATCAGCTTCTGGTAACAGACAGGGCTGCTTAAATTCCTGTTAATGATAGTTTCCATTAACTATCAGTGGAATTTGCATCAGAGTGAGTCCTTGACATGTATTTGTGTCCAGATTTTTATGAGTTGTTTATGTCATGTCTGGCAAACAGCAATCAGGTAATTAGGTCAAAGCAGCCAGCTCTGGTCTCATAGAGAAGAGATGGTGTAATAAATGACACAAACATTACTGCGTTTCTTTGTAACTCTGACTAAGCTTTCAGCTGTGCTGGGAAAGTTTGTGTACACTTTGTTCAAACAGTATCACATGAGGGTTGACTAGCTAGTTTAAACCTACTGATAAAGGGCTCTTTCAGATCTGCTAGGGTTTTTCTCCCCGGTGACCACAGTAATCAGCACCTTCACCATCTGAACCCCAGTGTGAGAACACAGCACACATTTTTTCTGAGCTTGCCGTTTGGCCTAACACATGTTAGAAGGGCTGTGTGTGTTAAAAGAAGGACCAATGGCTTCACTATACTCGATTTGAAATGGAGTTTCCTTCTCATGGAGGCTATCAGGCACAGCCCTGGGTACAAATGCCAGTATAGCTGCACACTGCAGGTCTGTCCTTCATACCAGAAGGGTCACAGCAAAAGAATGATGCAGGAAATCATAACAGTGAAATCCAAAACAAAACACAATATGACATCTGGCAGTGGTTAAGTTACAGAAAATGAATACAGAAAACGGGTGGCGATGTAGATCCAGCCCTGGTATTGTTTTCACAGCCAAAAAAAACAGCCGTGACAGGATGGAAACATTACTTTTGTCTGGCTGTCTGGTAACAAAAGAGAATGAATGGGGATTTTTCATTACACATTTCCCAGCCATTCACTCTATTTGAAAAGAAATCATCACAGTTCAGTGCTGAGATGCACTGAAGCTTTGCATAACAGTAGAAGTAGTACGAAGAAAAATCGTAAAGAGAGATAGACCCTTTCCTCCTTTTTCCTGTAATTATCACCCATCTGTAGATCCAGGAGTGTTCAGGAAGTTGATTCAAACTATTTCTTGACAAGTTTCCTGGATCGACTGATCTTTGTGTCACAGTATTTCCTTGCTCTAAATTAAATAACAGGTAATCTAGCAACCTGCTCCCCAGGCCCATGGGGAAACTGCAGTAAATCACATCATCACATCACTGACTGATTAACTGAATTGTTAGAGACACAGGAGCAGTGAATAACACAATTTGTGATAAAAGTGAGAAGTTGTGATTCGAGCCGTACGCGAGATACTACCATTGTGTCCCTCGGTTTCTAGACTACTTTTGAGAGAATGGCAAATTGATCTGATGTGATTTTAACACCTTTGAATGGAGAATTAAGATTTTTTCTTTTTAAATCTGCTGTCCAGGGCACAGAGTTATTAAATTTGTATCCAACATGTACAAATGCATGCTTTGTTTAGACACTCACCCCCTCAACAACTGCTGTTTCCTGGGAATCCACAGTCAGCAGTGAATCAGAGGAGGGTGAATTCCTCAGGCTGGACTTGGTGCTGTGAAATAATTTCCTGGTTAAAAGAGGCAATGCACACACTGGCATGTGTCATTAAGTCATAGATTGCACAAACACAGGGCCAGAAGTGGACACCATTTACACAAAGTCAGACTCAGATTGGTTAGACAGCAATAATTTATTTAATTGTTGATTTTATTCTAAAACAGGGCTTTTAAGTAAGATATTCATCATTTTGTAAGAACCCTCTTTTACTCATATTCTTTCAAAATACAACTATGGCAGAGCAAACTAAATTTTAAATGAAATCAAAACACCAATAACAATAAGTCAACACATTTATGTGAAAAATGATCACCGAGAGATTAAGATTAATCGGCACAACTCTGTCCTCAATCCACACATGTGCACAGGTCAGAGCTCATAGAAGAAGATTAAAAAAAAAAAAAAAAGACAATACAAAAACGAGCATTATATTCCAAATGAAGAAATTGTTGGTGTTCATTTATATTTGATCCGGACCACAGGGACCATCCCACAGACTGTCAGATCAGACTGCAAAGACATGTAGATTCACTAGTTCATAAACGGTTAACTAAAAGTGCAATATGTAAAACAATAAAAAGAACCGCAGCATAGGCTGATTTATAATACTGAATACTATATAAATAGACAGAGCATTATTATCACAGACTTTCTCTCAGCTAACAGCACTGTCAACACATCTAGAGAAGGTGAAAAGGTGGACTAGAACCGCACACGAACCACTCCACAGACCACTCGCTAACTGGTTCGGACCTATGTCTTTCAGCGCCCGTAGTGGTCCGCTTTAGTGACCATGGTCCGCTGCCTTTTTTTCGTGTGTTGCCCCTGTCTCATAATGAATAGCTAAACTGACTCCCAACCTGTGAGAACCCCATAGCTTTCCAAGAAATTGTCAGCCTTAAGTGCTGACTCATCACTTAGAGGCCAGAGTACTGGAGATCCGGAAAGCAGCTGGTGAAATGCGCGCTGAGTCATGGCTGTGGGGGCAGGCTACGGGAGATAAGGAAACATGTGTTTGTGTTTGAGAGTGCGTGTGCGCGCATGTGTGCATTGTTCATGTGTATTTTACCCCATGACTTGTAATGTCCTGTGTGCCTCTGAAACCACGGAGAAAAGAGCAGCACCAGATTCACAGTGATTGTGTGTTTGTTAAGGAAGATCAAGTTCAGCGTCATGCGCACTCTGTTTGTCCGTCATTTTCACTGTCACCGTTACTTTTGAGTCACCATGAGTGCTTGAGGGTAAAAAAATGATCTAAAACACAACAAAGAAGCCCCTGCTGCTCTTGTCAAAGACACAGCCTGGTCTCCTTCAAGAGGGCTTATCAGCCCAGAGGGTTTACACACCAGTGGATACACAATCTATTGAGGGGCACAGAGTCTGTCTACCAACTGCAGTGCTGTCAGGATGAGAGGGCTTGCAGTCAGCAGTTTGCTTTGAGCTCAGCCAGCTTGGCCAAGGGAAGTGGGGAAAGTAAGTATACTTTGGAGGTGGTTTTCTAATTAGCTGTCAAATGTGGAGTGGAGATGAGGAAAAGAGAGGGATGAAAGGGAGAACAGGAGATGTCCAACTAAACAATTGGTTTTCTGCATAGCTGTGGCTACAGTTTTAGTAGGATGTGGGTTATTTCCAGTAACGAGAAATTTTCCTTTGTAACAAAATCCATAAAAAGAAACGGTAAAAAGTCAACAGGACAACTTCATCATTTTAAAAAAAATGTCAAGTAGCCAAACGGCCAGTTTGGAAGTTGCTGGGAGAGCAGAATAAGAGTGTGGCCTACTTCTCTTGGTGCTCAGATGACAATCACAGTCAAGTGTCTGGTGACCAACCAAAGTGCTTCTGACATCACCACAGGTATGATGGAGTCTCTTAAAGCAGAAATGATAGTGTAAGGCTTTAATATGCTGCATTTAAGTGCCTTTTGACACAGATCACTTACAGTGTGGTCTGGGGACCACACTGGCTGCCACAGGCAGCCAGATAATGACTGGCTGCCTGTCATTATCAGATGATTAGAATATGGGATTGGTAGATCAGATTCATGCTTCTAGTCACCAGTCACCTTAAAACGAGTACTCTGCTGTCTGCTGCTGGGAGTAGTACTGTGCACTGTGTATTGTAGGCCCACCTTGTGTCATGCACAAGCACATAACAGGTCACCTAAATGAAACAACATGTCACCCATGTGAAACTTTGAGTGTGATACAATGTACACCCTCAGCAATGCATAGCAAAAATGATCAGTATTTGCTGTAGATTGGCTGATTTGACCCCATAGATGATTGGTATCAGCATCCTCAGTCTTGTCCTAATATGGGAAACAGACACATTGTGGGAGGGCTTGGCAGTGGTGCTCACAAACAAGCCATTGTACTGCAGGTCAGTGACATAGTTTGTGGGCTTTGGCTGACATGCAGCCTTCACAGAGGTTGCTGTTTCTGAGCGCTGACCACAAGTCCCAGACCTCAAATTCAGACTGTTCAGTTCTCTAGTTGACTAGAGCTGGTTGACTTGCTGCTGTCCCTGCCTTGTATGATGAGTAGGAGGCAACCAGGTTGGTTTTGTCATTATGTCACAGTGACATAACTAAGTGTGTAAGGCTGTTAAGGGTGTCAGACGGTCACAACTTAACAGACACTTGATTTTAGTTGCTGATGTTGCTCGAGTATTATTAGCTCATGGCTGTTGCACATTTTCCGTTTTCCACCAAGACATGTTTATCTTCATCATCCACAGCTCCTGTGCGAAGGCGTGTGAGCTGCGTCATTTGCCAATGTAAATACAATAATTAATGAAATCTCATTCACAATGGTCCAGCTTGACTCTGCTTCAGCCGTAGGCTCTCCTGTTATCACATCGACAAACACATCCTGTGATGCGAATGCGCATCCTTCTCCTCTCCCCCCATTGTTTTCTCTGTAGCCTGTGTACGTGCTTGCCTTTATTATGTGCAGGTGTCTGCAGGGTTTGTTCGAAGGTTTTGTTACTCTTCAGTCCCTTGACAGACAGTTTTTTTTAGAGCTTACAATTGCTTCATGCTCCAAGCCTTGCTTCCCCTAAGTGTGTCTTAGGTTGCACACAGGCCATAGCCACATTTCTCAAGTAGATATTTCCTGCTCTGGGTATGGTTGACATTTGAAAAGACACACACCAAAATAATTTTGTTTTGTCACTGTAGTCTTACAGCATTCATTTACAAGCAGAATTATTCTGCCATCTGTAACCCCCTTTCCCACAGACACATGAAATCTACGTTATTCTGCTTTGAATCATTGGCCTAGGTATCTAGAGACCATAGTAACTATTTATCCTGTTACTCTTCTGGACAGTAAGCTGTACAAGTTACTTTCAATAATAGTAAATAAGAATTATAGAAATTGTGAAAATATGAACAATTATGAAACTTTCCTGCCCCACCACAAATTGGAAATCCTCACATCAGGCAGTTTGTCTGAATATTCAGAAATATTTTCTGTTGTCGTTTTCCAGATTGTTGCTGTTCTCCAGCAAGTTAAAAATCTTGCTACATCAATCTCGAGTGGTCAGTTAGAATATGGATCCTTCCCACATTAAAGTGTCTAACACAGTGTTTGAACTTATGTTCTTTTGGGCATTTTTGCCTTTGTCCATGTGTGAAGTAGAGAGAGAGGGAATGGCATGTGGGCCAAGGGTCACACTGGAACACAGGGTAAGACTGAGCCTTCATGGTAAACACCAGAAAGGCACCAGGTGAGCCACTGAGCCACCTGGTATTACTTATTTTTAAAATGAAACTACTTTATCACTTGATCTGATGATTAGGGAGAGGAGGATGCTGGTTAAAACCGTATGAAACTTAATGGTTACAACCCGTTCTGTTTTGATTTGGCGAACAGTATGCACCGAAGGAATCCAAACTGGGAAAACCTTCTGGTAACAACAACTCAGATGAACCAAGGCTGTTTTCATAACGTCATCCAGTGCTATCCTCTGTCACAGCTTTGACTGAGAGACCCCGAGCGGCAGAGGTTACATACTGTGCGTTTAATGCAGGAGTACATAGTGCTGTTGAACTCGTCAGTGCCAAAAAGCATTGCCTTGCTTGGGTTATTGAATTGTTAATTTTACAAGTAAAAAAAGAGCTGGTGCGGATCAAACCCATTCCCCCCTCCTTTTCATGGCTACACTCGTGAGCATGAATTACCCACATCCACTTATGGGGAGGATCTCTGCTGTTATTGAACTTGTGGGCAGAGAGTGCCTCTATCTTCCATTTTCCCACTCTTCTTTCCTCTGAATTTCTTTCAATTAGTGATGGATGATGGAAGACGGAGGGTAAATGCCTCCCCACTCTATTAGTCTTTCTTTCACTTAGTCTGTGTGTGTCTGCCCTCATTCGTGCCCATAATCTTCACCTCTCTTCCTGCTCACCATGGGCAGCCCTGGCCTGGCAGGCAGACAGTTTCTGCTGCTGTGTGACTGCATGTTTGGCAGAGGAAATCAAGGTCTGTACTTTAGCTCAGTTAGCCACCGCCCTGCACCCTCCACCCCCCCTCTTTGCCACCCTTTCACCCGCTTCTTCTCACTCTGCCTGACTCTCCAGCTCTCTAACTGTTGTCCCTCTGGTTAGTCACATAGTGAATACTTGTCATAGGCCAGCTGACACGCCATCTATGAAAGACGTGAGAGGCACGATGACAACAATAACACTGCTGACCATGGCACACTTGACCATCCTAACACACTCACACACAGAGTACAGCTGCTGCCCCCCTCGGAGGCCCTGTCTGTAGCTTTTATTCCTGCTGCCTGGCTGCCGTCTCTTTATGACACGGGTAAAAGGAGGGGCTGTCGGGGGAGCAGGCTGCCTCAGCTGCTAGAAAATATGCTTACTCATGGCTAAAAATGCAGTGTGCTGAGAGGCTGATTTTTGCTAACCTGTTATTCAGATTTTTCCCCCCCAAGAAAGTCAATCAATTCAAAAGTTAAAATGAGACCATGTTTAAAATGGTTTCTGCATAACTATTTTATCATGACCTATCTATCTATCTATCTATCTATCTATCTATCTATCTATCTATCTATCTATCTATCTGTCTGTCTGTCTGTCTGTCTATCTGTCTGTCTGTCTGTCTATCTATGATGATCTCGCTAATGACTGCACATTGTCTGCATTCCCTGTGACTAGGAAATATTATG
>OMNW01015353.1:5221-22915 GCA_900303245.1 Selene dorsalis
CATCTATCACATCCAGCAGGTACCACAGGCCACTGACCAAGCCTGTCCTCCCGTCATTAGCCCTGCGTTCTCTCCACGCGATCCGTGTGGCTACCCCTGTCTCCTCTCTCCAGCCCGACACCCCATAATAATATCTCTTTCAACCTTCACACCGTGATAAATAGGAGTGTGCAGAACAAAAGGGGATGGTGGCAGTGGATGGGTGGGGGGGGCAGAAGGGTGAAGTGTGGAAGAGAATTAGGGGTAAAGGAAGAAAAAGAGGGGAGCTCGGATGCGGTTTGTGTGTGTGGAAATGTAGGAGTGTGTGTGTATTTCTGAGGTGACCTACTCCATATCTACTGTATGTATGTATGCGTATGTCTGTATCTCCCGCTACAACTCTGGAATAATATGAAAAGTTTCAGTAGATTTTCTAGAAGTAAATTTTGTGACATTAAGTCATACAAAGATGCATAGTGAAGCCCAGGTGACATACAATACAAGCAAACCGATATTTTGTATCAACATCAAAATTGTCACCAGTAAAGTCACACCTTGTCAAACAGTATAACTTAAAACAGCAATAAATAAAAAATAAAATTTTCCTGAAGGGCATTATTTCACTACAGCTGCCACCTACATTTGTGGTGGTTACCAATTTTTAATATGTACAGATGACTTCCAGTTCCACACAGAATCAATACTGCAAGTAATGAACTTACTGTATTGATTATTTACACAATGACAGTTACACCATTTCTGGGCTAAAATAATAAATGTGACAAATACTGTTTATACGGCAAACAAAGGTTTTGGGAACCTGGTCATAGTGGTCAATCTTATTGTTTTTAAACAGCCCCAATTCATATGACAATTTGAAAAACTGTGCTGTGGTTTATGTCCCCAGGAGGCTGCTTAAAGTTAACTTTTAACTTTTATTTGTAGTATAGTGGTTTAGTTAATCATTATTTAGAATGAAGTGTAAATATTCTGGATGTTGTCCTATATCTAAAAATATTTTAGATTTTGAGTCTCTTTCAGTATCTCTCAGCCTAAGCCTCAATCGGTTAAGTAATAAATAATTTTCAACTACAAAGATCATATCATGGAAAAAACTCCATAGTACAGAACACACTTCATCTGGGCAAAGTAACAAAGTGGCTTTTACTCACAGTTACAGAAGATATCAACAATATGCAGTTTGTACCACTTCTCCTCCTCTAAATTTCAAAGGAACTATTGTACTTTTTACCAGTTACTTTGCAGATGGAGATTTTACACAAAAGTCATATATAATATCATGTGTAGTGATAGTTTAAAGCAACACTATTTTTAATAATTAAAGTAATCTCAGCACTGGATGCTGTTATGAAGGTGCAAAAGCCCTACTATTGACTGTATTAATGCAGATAAGTAACTTAGTTATGGTTTCAGCAGTAAACACAGGTGTGTGTGAAGATTCATGTAAATTAAGAATCACTTTGGATAATCTTCATCATGATTTTTTCTTTATCTTCACCATTATGTTCATCTTTATGCTAATATGGTTTATTTTGGGAGCTCACAATAAAGTAGCATCCTTTTTTGTGAGGAACCACAATCACAGCAATTCAGAGCTTTACAGATGCAGTTTTCCTGCAACAATAAACACGAACAATTTAGAGAATCCAACGACTATGTAAAATAAAAATGATAAATGCTGTTTTATGTATTGGGATGTGAACTTAACTGCAGGTTGCAACATCTTTGTCCATTTCATTCATTCAATAATGCAGATAACATAATTGTATATATTTATATGTATATAACAAAAATACATCAACACCCCACAGACAAAAGATGGGGTAGGGGAGGGGTGTGTGTGGAGTGAAATTATTATGCACAGTCCCCAGGGACATGTTTTGAGTTTGATGTTTAAGTCATAATTAAAAAGTCTCTCTCTGCTCCTCTGTCTCGATCCCTGCTCTCATAATATTTGTGTGATTTATTAGCACAGCCACAAATTACAGCCTTTTCCCTCTCTGTATGAGATATGTATAATATTACTCTATGTGTGTGTGTGTGTGTGTCCTGTGTGTGTGTGTGTGTGTCCTGTGTATTAGCTTTGATCATAATTGTCATGCTGTTTTCACGTCCAGTTGAAGGACTGTGGATATGAACTAGTCGTCACATCTTTATCATCTGCTGAGATGAATCCTGTCAGTGGGGTGCTGGGTTTCTGTGACTACAGTAAGTAGGTGTGTGTGTGTATGTGGATTTCAGGATCAGTCTGAAGTTAGAGTGTGAGTCATGTGCGAGTAAAACAATATGTCATGTGAGAAGAGGAAAGGTTGTAAATTAAGTTTTCCTTTTTTGTGTGTCACACTAAACAGAGGAGAACTTGCTCTGGACTTACTCTACCTCTTTCCATTTATCCCCCCCCCCACATCCCTCCATCCTTTCTTCTGTCCTTCCCTCCCATTCTACCCATCTATTCTTGCTGCACTCCATCTCTCCCCAACTTGATTTAAGAGTTGCCTTCATGGCTTTGACACATCTGTATTTCTATCAGAACAGATTAGAACTGTGTGTGTGTGTGTGTGTGTGTGTGTGTGTGTGCGTGTGTGAGAGAGAGAAAGAAAGAGAGAGGCTGAGCAATGAAAGAGAGAGAGATATCCATGATGATTCAAATATAATCATCATGGTTGTAATCATCATGGATAAATATAATGTATTGCTGCCTTCTATCTCTAACTGTTCAGTCTCAAAGATTAATATGTGTATATGTGAGTGTCTCCACTGTTGTGTGTGCGTGTGTGTGGAAGTGTGTAGCTGCACTTTGGAGCCCAGACAGTAATATCTGCCATGCATACATTATCCATCCTTCCTATTATCTAGAAATCACAGGCACAAGAATTAGAGCTCCTTTCCTCTCAGTCATGTTGGTGTTTCTGAGCAGACCGGACTGCTGCGCCTTCCCCCCACAGTCAGAGGTTAAGATAGCAATCAGGACGGGACCGCAGATGGAGGCAGACATTTTAATATTATTTTAATATTCACAGCGGCTGGTAATTGTTAAAGGACAGTCCGGTCCTCAATGCTCTCCCTCAAAGCCCTGTTAATAGCGTCACAGGCCACGAAGCATGTAGACAGTGACCACGAGGGGTAAAGAGAGGAAGCAAAGATTGTAAAGTGGGTCCAGGAGCCTCACACATCAGTTTTTCAGTCCATTAATTGCTCTTATTCATTCTGTTGTGTATGTAATTTCAGGCAAGGTGTAATAAAAGAAAGATAAATAAAGATAAGCACATGCACTGTTCATTTTCCCCATTAAGAACCCATGTTGTTGAAACTGCAAAGTGGGCACACAGGACAGTACAGTTGCTCCACTGTGGCACAATAGGTCTTTAGACCAAGCCTGTGAAGGATGTGGCCCCTGAATTAAGTCAAAGCTTGTGTATTAGTCAAGTCAAGTCAACTCTTACTTACTGTATTATACACTGTTGTGCTGTATTGTGGTGCCTTGTAAGTCTGCAGACTCTTGAAAGTGTTAATGAGGAAGGATTTTCCACATTTGAACTCCCTGTTGTATTGTTGCAGTGAGGTAATTTGTCCAGTCCAGGTTTTAGATGTCTGCCACTGCCTGAATGATCAAGTGGTGAAAGGTAGCAGGAATTTTAATGGAATGTTAAAATAACTATTTATTTAAGGGAAAGTAGACCCAAGCAAAATGGATATATAACACCTTTCATATAAACATGTAGCACAAAGTACTTCACAGAGCAGGATTAAAACAACACACACACACACACACTACAAAGATGTGGAGATTAAAGATGTTCTAGCATAGCACTGTAAAATGATGAATAGAAGTCAGAAGGATAGAATAACATACACATATGGGATTAAAAGTCAACAACAAGATGTAAATAATGAAGCACAAGCTTTAACATTACTCTGAATCAACATTACCCTGAATTAAAAGGACAGATTAAAAAGAGTCTTTGATGATATAATGCTACTGACACAACATGTGTTGTTGTAGCATTTATCATCTTATCTGTGTTCTTTTTGGGTGGAAAATGTGAAGTAGGCAAGTGAGAAAATAATGAGTGAAGAGGGTCTTTGACCTGTGAACGGTTGTTGTTCTAGTTGCCTTTTTGTAAAAGCTTTTTGAAATAATAAGATTGACCATAACACAAATCTACGATGTAAAACGAAACCTTACATTCTCATATTAAACAGAAACAGATGTCACACCTGATCACCATGCGCATCTAAAGCACAGAAACCACCTCTGATTAAAGTTGTTTCCTGGCCTCAAGGCCTCGAATCACAACTGCAGCATCTGAAGTGGCTGAATGGAACAGGGCTGGCCAGAAAGTAAAGGGAGTTGACACCAAAATAGCCCGGCTGCTCTGCATGCTCCTTGCTGTTATGCATCAATCTATCAGCCAGCCTTATTACTATTCAGATTACACACACCACACACACACTATTCAGATTAGAGGCTAAGGTGTGCGGGACGTTGAGGGGCGCAGTGGAGGCATGAGTGACCTTTTCAATCGTTGTTGGATACTTTGAGTTGGCAGTGAATCCATCTCAGCGAACTGGTGTGAAAGGTGATTTCTTGAAGCCTGTCAAATGCTTTTCAGATCTACTACCAGCCTATTGTAATGTATGCACATTACATTTGTTCACCTGTGTACAGCTGCACTCTTGTATTTCTTTGATTTGGCTTCTTCTCTACTCCTAAAGCTCAGGTAATAGGTTTATATTAATGAAAATCTATGCTGCTGAACTCTAGACAAGAGCAGTTTGCACAGCATGATTGCAAACAACAATACTGTATGAGTTTTGTCAGCAGGAGGGAGCAATGACACACACACACGCACACACACACACACACAAAGAGAGGGAGAGATCTCAGTTTAAACAGGATCTGGACTCTGAATTATCTTTCCACAGATACTCTACAGTATATGATGTAGCCATGGGTTTGGAGCAACTGTTTACGGGTCCTGTATTTTACACTTTCCAGTGTTGATCCATAACAAGATATAACTGTGATATACAGTACCAAAAATCATCTGAATGTAGTTTAACTTCTCCTCTATCTCCTCTTTCTAAAGCTCTAATAACAACAGGTCAGTGAGCCAATCAGAAGAGAGGCTCTGATCCTCCAAACAAAATTAGCCTATCAGTCAAAACACTGAGAGGAAGCAAATCCTGCGAGGCTGAATGGTGGGCCCAGGTTGGCCGGGCTTGGGTCATGGTTGAGAGTGTGGACTGCTTAGTAACAGAAGACCTGATGGCCGGTTTTAAGGTTCAGTTTCTGAATCCAGGCTCAAACACAGGCCACATCTATGCACATTGTTCAGCAATACATAAATCTTTGCCGTTGTGCTCTTTGACAGATTGTTCCTACAATATGAAAAAACACCCAACCAAATTAGAGTTTTTTGTCAACTGGATTAGAATCTTGATCCTGTATAGTGACTGATTTACACCAGTGGAAAACAGCAGTAGAACAGTTGACATAATATGTTGATATTCCCATTCCTCATTTGCTTTTGTCTACGTAGTACAAGCAGACCAGACCGTCAGGATTAATTCAGAAAGAAATTCTGAATGTTAGTCATGTCGGACACAACTGCAGATTTATTACAGTACATCACTGGCTAAATAAAGAGTTGTGTCCACACTGTCATTTCATCACAACATTCATTTTAAAACAGGAGTATTTGAAAATTTGGCTTCCACATGTTTCCACAGCTGCTGGTATGAGCTGAGTTGTGCTTTGCTATAGATAATGTACTGTGCTGTGTACACATGCATGTTCAACTTTTTAGCTCTCTTTTATATATTGAGTTGGTCTTATCTTTGTGTTGATTGTGACAACATTGTACTGGGATGGTGTTTGATTGAGCGCCACTCGCTCAGGGGCAGAGGAGGGTTTTGAGGAACGAAGGGAAAAGGATGTCATTTGTTTTAGCAGTAGAAAAGAAATGGTGTAAACTGTTGTCCAACATGGAAGAGATTGATGCAGTACATACAGGTTGCTATAAACTGCAGCTTCTGCAATGGTTAAAAACCGAACTGGCAGGACATACATTATCAATTACTACTGATGGGGTTTGATAAAGTAGAATGCCAATATAAGTCTTAATGTAAAGCAATGCTGATTGATAGGTGACTGAGTTGAGTCATTTCATGTCTGATACTTCATTCTCTGCAACTCAAACCATCACCATCATCTTCAAGTTACATATTCATGAGCGGATTAATTTTCATGTTTTTGTTGAGTGGCCAGAGAAGCAGTTTTTGCACTTCCACCAGGAGGTTCAGGGCAAACAGTGAGAAGGGTTGTGATACACAATCAGTAATCTGACCAAGTAGTCCGACAAAGAACAACTGCTACTGTCAATAATTTAAATAATTGAAAATGCAGCAGATCTGGAGGATGCCAGTCTGCTGAGATGAAGAGGTGCTTTTGTGGTTGCCGTGCTGTTGGTGCAAAGATGGAGGCTTGGAAGTGGAGATGTACTGTAGGTCCTTTCTGTCCTCAGTCATCATGGGAAATATCAACTCTCTACCCAACAAGAGTGATGAAGAGCTGGAGATGTTGGTGAAGACAAAGAAAGTAGAATTTGTTTTTCAAATCATAACAAGACTTGTGTACGTCCCACCAGTGACTACTGCTGAAGGTTCATGTGAAGTTCTCCATGTCGTTGAGGAACTTTTAATAACATGTAGAGACTTCAGTCATATTTCCCTGGTGGATTCTCTGGGGGATGTGGTGGAGAGATGTACACTGAAGATGGTGGAGGTCATTCTGAACAACTCAGATCATCCACTTCAATACACCTTGATGGACCAAGAAAACGGCGGTGGTGGAGGCTCCTCTCTCTTAACTACAGGACGGACAGATGTAGAAGATCCTGCAGTCATCAGGATTTTTAATTCTTCTGCAAATGTGCAAATGGTAGATGAGCTGACAGACAAGTGAATTTCACTTTGGGAATTTATTTCGTATTTGTATTCGTACATTCATACGGAAAGCTCCTCATGATGTGTCCATGGCATGTGTCTGCTTAAAGGCCTCATGCTGTGCACTTTTCTCTTGGTTTATTTTAACTGTTTATATTGCTAACAAGATGTATCAATGGTTTTGAGTACCTATGATCTGCTTGATATGGTTTTACAGCTCCTTTCTGTAGCCTCATTCTGTTGCTCTAGCAGGCACAGGTCGTTCAGCCAATCAGAGTTGTTTTCTTTCAGAGGTCCAACAGACAGCTGTGTGCTGACGGTGGATGTCAGTGGAGGGTCAGTTTGAGCGCTGACATGCTTGTACTTCACTGAGTGTGGTGATGACCAGACATAAAGGAGTGTTATTGGCTGAGTAAAAGTGATCTCAACGTGTCACGAGACGATACATAAACATGAGCATATGAAATGATACCAGCAGCACAAAACCCTTTACTGCCATTGAAACAGCCACAGTAACAGTAAAAAAAACACTGTGTATGAACTAAGTTGTGTGACGGTTACATTTCTCTTTTCCTTATGTAACATATGCTTCACATGCATTGTCGTTAACGGCTGCACGGTTACTGGTAATCCAGTTAACGGCTGCTGTTAACGGCAATTCATTTAACACTGGCAACAGCAAGTCAGTTAACAGCTAGCATTATCAAAGACACAAATGGAAAACCTTATAGCTGCCGAACATGTTACCGTCTTCATGAGACAGAGTTTATCTTACCGGTTGTGGAGCAGAAGTCGGCCCAGACCATGAAGGGACTGCAGTGTCTTTTATCAGCGGTTTCTTCGGAAAAAAACAGGATTGTACTCTGCCAAGTTGGTAAAGGAGTCCGTGGTGAAATGAGCCGAACAGAGGAGCAGACTGGGACTAAAATCCTGTGGGATCTGAGTAAAATTAAACAAAAGCCACTGGTCTCTAAAGACTGTGCAACAACATATTACCTTCCTTGCAACCGTCTACCGCACAACGACATCTCGCTCACCTGCACCTACACGAAAGGTAAAGTGAAGCTTGCCAGCTGGTCTAGGTGGGCGGAGTTGCCTTATGTTTGACGTCACACAAAGCAGGAAGTGCTATCCACTCGTCTTAAAGGGAGAGTTCCTACAAACGGGTGGTGTGCTTTTAATGACCAGTTTGATGCATGGGACAGTGTATACGTGGCCCAGAGACCTTCCCAATCACCAAAAAATAACCAAAATCACATTTTTCATGCCATGGGGCCTTTAATGGAATTTCTTAGTACCAAAATCACACACACCTATGTCGCATAATCACACACAAGTGGCGGCATACATGGACACATACACACACACACGATACAGATGTGAGTTCCCTCATTGTGGCTCACGCTCTGTCATGCACTTCAAGCCACAGTCTTAGTTAATTATCCACACCATTAATTTATCACTTTTGTGTGTTTGTTGCCTATTAGGTCTTGAGTGAGGGAAAGAGGCAGCACACACACACACTCACACCCAAGCTCTGTGTGCATAGTGTGTACAGAGAGACCTAAGAGAAAGTCGCACACACCTAAGCATTCACACCTTTATATTACTGACACTCAGCTTTGATATGGTATACTATTGTATGTATCCCATTTTAAACCACACTGTGGATATTTATGAAATTGCACTTTACCTGTTAATGTTTAGTGTGGATGTAATACAGTGGGTTTAGTAACTGCACTCCTTTTTAAGGTCAGGTAAAATTAGTCAGTTCAATTCAGTCAAAGCAAAAGAAAATGTGTTGAGTTTAAAAGCAGAGGAAAAAACCAGTGAGTACAGTGAAGCACTCTTATTGAATGTCTATTTAACAAATCAGACAGCTGTAAAGCATCATAGGTTAATGTGTTGTTGTGTCTTGTGCTTCCTCCAGAGTCCATGAGAGTGGAAGGTGGTGAGGTGGGCCTTGGTGAGACCTGTAGAGCGTCCGGTCGTCCCCAGCACTTGTGTCCAGCGTCTCTGGTAAGTGACTGGTCCTGACTTACAGAGATGCCATCAGTGTGATTACTGTCATAGCAGACCAACTGAAACTAATCAGGTGTGCTGCGTAAAATATCAACTACATTATTAGAGGAGCAGTGAGTGGAAGCCCAACCCACTGTGTCAAACAGCACACACCCTGAAGATCTGACAGACTTTTTTTTTTTTTTTTTTTTATACAATTGAGGATGTTATTGTGTTCTTCCCAGTTCAAACAGAATATTGAGCCGGGCTAACGTGTCACCACACCAGTCAAGACAAAGTTAGTCACATATGACTTGGACACTTTTTCAGTGCACTTGGTTTTCATTTGAACAAATGAGTTTTCATAATAACACCATGAGTACAGTCACCTGCATCTTTTAGATTTGGAAAACCACACACTGCTGCAAAATTGCTCGGCCCATGGAAGGAAACTTAATGAGTACTTGTTTTAATAATCCAGCCTAAAACAGTAAACACAATTTAACAGGCGTCATACTGTCTCACATTTAATTTTCTACTGTCTGGCTTCTGTTCACCACCTCACCACCTGTGTTGTCAATTTCCTATCCCATGATGTTCGCACACATAGGTCCAAATTTCCATACAGGAGTGCACATTCTCGTGGTCTTTTTATAGGTCCCAGTTTCTGCATGAGTTGTAGTTTACGCCTCTTTCAGGCCCACGTTTATACATCTGTGTTTTGAATGAAGATCTAGGTATACGTTTCTGAACTATATTTTGGTTTTTTTTCCGCTTAACTAAAATAATAATTCTCAACTCTCTGGGGGTCTTATCTTTTCATTCGGTTTATTCTTGAAAAATGAAGCCCCTCTGCCTGTGGTGCTTTCTCTCCGCTTTTTTTCTTTTTCTTTTTTATCTGAATTTTCTATTTCTATGTGGCTCCGTGCGCGACACATGATGCTCTCCTGCAATAGATCAGACACACACTATTGAAATTCTACCCCAAATAATAACGTCCATAAAAAGCCTACAACGGACACACGGAGAGATAAGTCACCAGACACCTACACAAAGACGAGGAAGGGAGCTCGAGTGGCAGATAACTTAATAGAGGAATCGGACAGGGGCTAAAAAGGAAGAGTGAAATCATTAGGATGCAAATGAGAGGGAACGATTAGCATGTGTGTAAGAGATTGAAAGAGATACTGTATGAAAGGCGGAGGCATAGATTGAGTCGTCTCTGCTTTCACTGGGGTTTTAACAGTGAAAGCAACAACTGTCACATGTTCTCTGTCAAAGATCCAGACGACGGGTGCAATTAATTTTACACTGATGACTGTTTTACCGGCTACAAGAATTTGTTTTACAACGACAAGGCTCATCCTGCTGTCTGAACGGTTTCATGTAGCATTTTATCACTGACATGAAGAGGACTGGCAGGTATCCAACATCTGCAGTCTGTTTTCTTTAAACTGCAACTATGTTCAAGTTTACTGAGCTTTGTAAGAATGTGAAACAGAAGGTGATGCACCACTTAATTATCATTTTAAAGGCCTTCTTTTAATTCCTGATTTAATTTTACACATACAAAATATGTGGTAATTTTGATGAACAAAGCTGCCTTTGAATGTTGTGGAGTACAAAGGATGATGGGGAACAAAAATACAATAGATGGACTCTTAATGGATATGTCAGCTGATGCTTTTTATTCCATTTATATAGTCCAATTATTATTTGTGTATCCAAAGTTAATATTTATCTTCCATTGATTTCCAGTCTTTTTAAAAAACTACGATAACACACTGTTCCACTGGGTGATTAGTTCCCTCATTAGCATGAACACAGACACTGAACTGAGGTGGGAATCACTTCTAACACTGTATCACCATCATACAATATTATCACTATACTTTAGACATAGATATTATTGTGATTTTAAACATTTTTTGATCTTGTCAATCACCACTGATGGGTTATTGAAACCCTCTGAATACTGTAATAACATGTTGTGATACATTGCAATTGTGCAACAGCAAATTACGTCCCAAAAAGAAAACTTTGTCTGTTTTATTTAGGGCTGTCAAGGTTAACGCATTTTCATCGCGTTAACACACACAGGCCGATAATAATTTTATCGCACGTTAACATTTTTTTTTCTTTTTTTGCTGGTGTTCAGTCATGGCACTGGGCTGAAACATCAAGCATATTCAGTAAACACATCTCTAGAGTGTTAACAGCATCACTGGCCATCACAAACAACATCAGAACATCAGTCTGCTTTGTGGTGGGTTTAAGATCTCTGTGGTGAGTTGAAGGTCTGTGGTGAGTCAGTGCGTTATGAGACTGACAGCTCCAGCACAGAGAAACAGTGAGTTCAACAGAGCACGAAGGCAAAATGTAAAATATCCATACATCTGTTATTGTCATTTATTCCCATTCTCCTGCTTCTCTCCAGAAGTGACCACACAGACAGGTGTGTATGTGTGTGAGTGAGTTACTATGGTTACGGCAATGCTCCCGCACGCCCGGTTATTTCAGCGGCTGGATTTGCATGGGCCGGTCTGAGGCATGAAACTCCTGGGCTGAGAGGAGTCCCACTCCGGCCCTGCACACATCACACCGACAATCCTGCATTTGTAGAAGGATGATGATGGTGTTGTTGTTGTTGTTGTTGTTGTTGTTGTTGTTGTTGTTGTTGTTGTTGTTGTTGTTGTTGTTGTTGTTGTTGTTGTTGTTGATGTTGTTGATGTTGTTGATGTTGCTGTTGCTGCTGCTGCTGCTGCTGCATCTGTGCTGCGTCCCAGCTCTGTCCCACAATGGACCATCCAGTGGAATTCTGGAGTTAGGCTTTTATGAAAAAATTTGTGAGTTGTTTTAAAGGTTTGTGGGGGCTTAAGAGGTAGAGCAGGTTGTCCACCAGTTAGTAGATCGGTGGTTCGATCCCTGGCTCTTCAGGCAGCATGTTGAAGTGTCCTGGGTTAAGATACTGACCTCTACATTGCTCCTGATGAAGGTTCTCAATGTGTGAGTGTGATGTATGAATGTGAGTGATCGGGTCAGTGCGGCAAGTACTGTCATGCACTATAACAATATGTGCAAATGCATTTACCATAAGTATTCTCATTTACTTGGGCCTTTGGGCCAGAAACAATTCACAACCAGCTGTGGTTGAGATATTGCAAAGAACGCAATGTTTCATATATTCTATGCACTGCTCAACATTTGCAGACATGATGGCATGGCAGCGCCACCCGTTTTGTTTGTTTGTTTGTTTGTTTTTTCTAAAATAAATGTAATATTTGCTGTGGTATTTATCTTGTCCCTCACAGCAAATATTGACATATAATTAATGAATATGAAAATGTGTGGTTACCTTTCAGATAGGCAGTGAGATCAGATTATCAATGTTCAGAAGACTTGTGCGTACTTATGAATCTAGATTTGAGGAGCAAAGGCAAATACCAACGACAATGCTGCCATCTGACTCTAACTTCTCCACTGTAGTGATTATGAATGCTTGTGTGTGTGTGTGTGTGTGAATTTACGTTCCGTACCTGTTTGCGAATGTGTTAGTGAGTGTTAGTGAAGATACACATTTCTGAACAATACACATAGATACATACTGTAAAGTTTTGACCCTGCTGTGTTTTATGTGTCACATAAATTGTTCCACTGACCTGTTTTTCTCTACTTCTCTGCTCTCTCTTTGTATCTGCCTCTCACCTGCTCCTCCCTCACACTCATCCTGATTTCTCTACCAATCCCAACGAGGTGAGAGGGTTCGCGCCACTCTGTTAGCCGCTGTCTTAGCCGTTGAATCTCTTCATAAAACAGAAATATGTAGTGGCTCGGGCCAAAGCCACGACCAAATAAAATCCAGCCAAGTGTCTTCCAGGGAACCCATCCATTCACATCATAAAAACGGCTCTTTATTTGTGTTTTCAGGCCGTCAGTCTTTTCTTGGCCATTTTGCTCATCTTAGGCTCTGGGGTATGGCTCCTGTCCATAAATCCCCCTCTCATCTCTCTTTCTTTTTCCCTCCTTAACTCTCTCGTCCTCTCTGTGAGTGTTTCATGGTGCATCATGTGAGATTTATTTCCAAATATACTGTTGCGAAATGTACTGTGTGTCTTCTTGTTTTGAGGAGGGATTTACTCCCCGTTAAGAAGAGTTATGTACACTGAGGCGTTTTACACCCTGACTCTTGGTAACAAGGCTTTCTGACATATTTCACCTGGTCCTTCACCTAATCCACATATCAATCCACAGGCTGTGATAGAAACACTTGTACACACATTTACAGTAGGAGAATGAGATCTCATGATTTAGGTCGAGAAGAAATTTCTTAACTCAGGCACTTTCCACTTAGATTCACCACTGTTTTCTAATCTGGGATTTGTTCCTAGATTAAAAACAGATTGAAAATACACTTAGGAGCACATTTGAGCATGTGACGTGTGCAATTTAATTGGTCATTTCATTTCCCTTTATTGTAGAGTTGTACAATATTATATGATTGAAACTGCAGCTTTTTATGATATTTTATGATAGTTATTTTCATAAGTTTGTAGGGTGTTATGTTGTAGTAAGATAAATAAAAATGACACTTTTTGGCAAGTGTCTTGGTCTTTCTTGGTTGTCCAGCATGTTAAATGCTGTTAAATGCATGCATCTACACATGCTGCAGATAGTGGCTGTGAGATGCCATTGACTGCCTCAGAGGGCGGCAGCCTCACTGAGGCTTTATCTGTAAATGTATGATGAAAATCAAACCATTTGTAGTTACCTTTTATCTGGAGGGTTAAAATATGTCATTTTTGTAACATAATTTAATGTTTATGTTTAGATTTTGCTAAGAATCAGAGCTACTAGATGATGCTTTTTAACAGATGTTTAAGAATAGAATAGAGAATTTTACATGTATGTGTATGTGTTAGTTTTCCTGTGACTGATCTTAGATGAAATGCACCCAGCAAAAATCAGCTTTTCTTGTGATTTTCAGATGAAACTGTGTTCAAATGCTCTGCTGATGGTATTTGAGATCAAGTCGTGTGTGTGGGCGTACGTGTGTGTGTGCGCGTGCTGTAGTTGTTTACTGAACAAGTCAAAGTGTCCCATGCATCTTTTTTTTGTTTTTCTCTCAACTCCTACTGGTGGCCCTAAATGTGACATTTTATATATATTTCTGGTAAATTTCAGTCTACGCACTTATGACTCTATAAAACATTTGGAATTTTTTTTAAATAAATCATAAAATATTGGGACTAAATTTCTAAGTGAAACCTGCCCTGACAAACATAGAACACAAAACACACGAGCTAGTGATTACATTTGTTATCACAATGTCATCGGGAAAACAAATTAGTGCTATGTTAATGTGACGGGTGACTGGAGATTAGGAAGTAGCACAGTGCATGCATGGATTGGGTGTGATGCATCAGAAAGAGGACAATAAGCTCAATGTCACTGTGTCAGATGACAGTGTTCAGTCTGATCACATGTGCCATGTGTAGCGATGGTTTCCTTTGGCTGTAAACAGATGCACAACTTCTTCCTTGGTTGACAGTTGTTACAGAATAGCTGTTGGAGGCATATTCGACCCAGCGGTGGACAGATGTGTCATTTAAAACTGAACTATGGGACTCAGGTAATTGAAACATACTGTTTGCTGTTACCAGCAGTCACAGTTGTCACCAAAGCAACCCAGATATATATATTTGTAAAGCTGGAAACAGCTGTCTGCTGATGGAGCTGCTTCTTTGTGCACATGTTACTACATGGAGTAAGAGGTGAATGAATTAGTACATTATTCTACCACGGTGCATGCACACACTCACACATCCAGTGCTACTGTCCATCACCTGTGGTATTCCTTGTTTAGAACAGAATCCACACATAAGAGATGCACAGACACAGAGAGGCCGACTTCCCTTCCTTACATCTATAGTTACACAACTAATACACAAGACAGTTAAAGCTCTTCATCTTATCTCATCTGTCAGACTTACCCGTCTGCTTTTTCTCCTCATCATCATTCAAAATCTCTGTGAAATCTGTCCTCAGATCCTCACCTCTGTCCCCTGCCGTCACTACAACAGCAACCTGGCTGTACAGATGAGCTGATTCCTGTTAACTTCCCCTGAAAACAAGAAGTCAATTAGCGATTAAATAATTTCCTAAGATGGATCATTCTGCCCGTGTTTCTCTGTGTAGTTTCATAGTCTTCTCTCATTTTCCTCCCATCTCTCCGTCCCTCTCTCTCTCTCCTCCCCAGGCTGTGTATCAGGGCTCTATGTTAATGACAGTTGACAGATAGTTGAAGGGCACGGGCTGCTCCCTGTCAGCCCTGTTTTGGACTCATAATTATTTCACCAGTGTCATGTCACTGTCACCCTCGCCTGCTTAACAGTGTCACACACACATACACACACAGAACCCCCCCCCTTACAACGCAGCCCAGCCTGCTGAGCCTTGAGGAAAGAGAGTGTGTGTGTTCATGTGTGTGTGCGTCTGGCTGTCACTCGACCTCAGCGTTGGCCGCTTCTCTGCCAAGACAAGCATCGCTGCCACACGGCAACCGTCGCTCTGCGTGCTCGTCTCCGTGGTAACAAACCAGGACCACAGCCTTGTGGCAGTGTGTTGGCATAAGGGAAGGTGACTTCCCAACTGGATACCAAAATAATGTTCGGGAAATGTTCTGCAAGTGGCTACGGATGTGCTGATGTTGGCATGAGAGGGAATTCAGGAGGAATTTCAACAGCCAGGCAGTTTTTATCAAAGTTACTTTGAAAGACAATGAAAAGGATTTATGTGTTCAGTTTAACCTTTTGGTTCCGTCGATGTTGGTTTTATTCCTTACTGTGTTATTTGCTTGTGACTTTGTGACTTTATGTTATGTCATGTTATCTTTGCTCTAGTGAAATATTTTTTAGTCTCAACAAAACAACAAAAAAAGTATACAAATACACACAAGTACACAAGCATACATCTGTGTAAATATCTGCTGTTGCCTTATAAATAGCTTATAATAGATTTGTTACAGTCATTGTGTTAAAAACACTGACCTGCCTTAAGGTCCTTGCTCTTGTACCTCTGCATGGCATCAACAGTCAGTACGTTTATATGACAGTTATAAAAAACAAAGCCTTAATCTGTCTATAACTGGACAACTGAAGTGCATGTAAACGTGTTAGTTTGACTAAGACTAGACTTCTCCAGATCCGACTAAAACACCCAGATAATGTATTTGGAAACTGATAATGATTTATGATGTATACGTCTTGATATGACTGAAACTGGACAATGCATGTGGACGTGCTCCACAACAGTAGGGACGGCACAAAGTGTGGCATGGAGCCGGCCCGAACCCGGCCAAAAGTCCTGCTGGACTTGGTCTCTCTGGAAGTGGAAGGCAAAGGCAGAGCTTGCTTGAATCGATTCAGAGGATTTTCTGAGTTGATATCGAATTGTGAAAAAATATATTGCAATGCACTGATGGATCGATATTTTTACCCACCCCATTGAGAACTCTAACTCAGTTATTTACTATAGGTGACACAAAAGTCGACTGGAAAGGGGTCTGTATTAACCTGCTGAAGCCACGCATTGCCACCTATGTTGAGGAGGCGGATGTGTTTCCATCAACTATTTGATTTTCCCTGTTACATGTAAACTGGGACCGGGTGCGTTTACATGCACAGCTATGTAAATACACTGTGACAGACACAATGGCTGTCTTTACACTACAGGCCTCGATGCCCAATTTTGATTTGTTGCCTATATCCGACTTTTTCATCCGTCTGTTTACATGTTCTACTGAAGTGATATATCTGATATCTGCATTTCCACCTGCTTTGCTTGCATGAAACAACCTGCATGCGTAGATGCGGTTGGCTCTACCAAAGTGGAAGAGGAAGTCAGCTGGTCCAGCTGCAGGTAAACAACACTCACTGCCATCAATATGCACTATCGACACATTATTGATGACGTACGACTCACATTGCCAAGGAAATATCAGATCTGTCTGTTTAGACTGCAGATATCCGATTTGTGTCTGATTTATTTCCGCATAACGGGGGCCTGAATCCGATCTGACAATATCTGATATCATGCGTTTTTTTCCTGTTTACATGTTCATGTCACAGATCCAGTCTGTGAAAAAAAAAAACTGAATTGGACCACTTGAACCTTGTAGTGCAAAGACAGCCACTGAGATATAAACAGCTGGTAGCACTAAACCTCAGTTCGGGTGTCATTAACCCAGTGCACCACTGAACATCACCTGTTAATGCTAAAATATGAGGAACAGTCACTGTATAAGTTTAAGCACAAGTTCAATTTGAGGAAAAGATCATAGATAGCCATGATTAAAGGAACTACGCTGAAGCAGAAAGGAACACTGGTCTCTTATATGACAGTCTGATGTTTTGGTGCCACAGCCTCACTGGCAGCCTTAATGGACAGTTAATAGTGCCTCTAGTAAACCATCACTCCAGACAATGAGAAACTAATGCATGGCTTCAGAAGCTTTGAATAGTAACAAAACCAGAAGAAGAGGAGATTGGAGGAAAACAGCAGTTGAAACAGAGGACAAAAACATAAACTGGGGGGGCACCATATGCAGAGGCACAGTCCCTGCTACAGCGGGCCCCAGATCGAATCCCACATCGGGCGGCCCTTTGCTGCATGTCATTCCCCTTCTCTCTGCCTCACCCTTTTCCTGTCTCTTCTAACTATAGTAAGAAATAAAAGCAAAAAGCCACA
>OMNW01015354.1:0-14222 GCA_900303245.1 Selene dorsalis
CATTGTGGTTGTTTGTATAATTACTTGAGGTGCTTCAAAACACACAGCAACATCATCAAATGTCAAGCTAAATAAAATAAAATTAGATAGAAAAAAAAAACACTTAAGGAAATACTTTACATTTCATTCATTACAATAGTTGAAGAAAGTTTCTATATTCATCAGGCAGATTTTATGAACTTAAGGCACAAAGACTGAGGCCTGAAGTGTCTGACACATCTGATGAAGAATGTGAAGAAACTAAAAAGTGCATTAAAGGTCCCGTGAAATGAAAAACATCTCCTCACTAATGTTCTTCTTATGTTGTTGAGTTACCTATTTCTATTTCACAACCACAGCTCGACTCTTTTCCTGTTTCCATAATTACTAAAAAAACGAAACTGTCATTTTTGTCCTTCAGCTACTGAACACTAACATCTGCACTAATAGTCAGAGAAACACATTCAAATACAGAAGAAAATCACTGGTTTAAAGCTTTTTCATGAGACTTTAAAAGAAAGTTCAGGTGTAGTTGTATGTGTCTTGTCTGCAGCGCAGAGAAAAACAAATCCAAGTGTCTTTAACTAAACTGTGACACAGAAACTCTGTTACAGGAGAAATCAGTGCAGTGAGTTGTGACTGAAGTGCTGATACTGTTATCAAGTGCAGCTCCAACCTTGGTATCAAGGATCATCGGCTCAGTTTTCTAGTAGTTTCCAGAGTTTACAGCCTTTGCTGTTCTTGCATTGATGAAGTCAGTCTTCTTGTAACCACACTGTGAGAAACAACAGAGGTGTTAAGTCTGGGATGCTCTGGTAGGTGAGTAGTTAGGGAAGATGTCCTACATGGGCTTGTGCGGGAGATCGCAGATCTGACTCTTCCTGTCATATTTCACTGTACTTCCACTATCTAATAATCCAGAGAAATAGCTTTAAAAACCCATTCTGGACATCAGTTTGACGCTGTACAGGTTCTCAGAGCTACTAATACATACAATGTGAGAATGCTTCACTTTAGCGCACTCTGGTGGTGGTTTCAAACAACATGGAGGAAGACATCAGGTGGGTAAAGTAGTGGATTAAATCCCTCATAAATCAGTCTTATAAATGTAATGTTTCCATGAAGCAGCTCTGCTCATAGATTTGTAATTACCCAAAATGGCTGAATACAACTGATTACGTTTCCTTATTAGCAACTAAATTAAACATGCAAAACAATTCCTTGCAGGGACATTAAAGATACTGTTGACCTTTGACCTGAATTAGTGACTCTATAATGTGAAAAACTACTGTGGAATCAACATTACAATGTAACCTTTAATGTTGTCTCTCTGTCTGTATCTGTGTCTACATTACACTATGTTGCAGGCGAAGGACAATGAATTAGACAGAGGAAAGCCACATGACTGACTCTTGTAAAGCATGTGTATTACTGTAACGTGTTGTATGGATAAGAACTCACCTTCTTGTAGGCACGATGGAGATCTTTGTGTTTCCACATGGTGTGCAGCAGGACACATGCAGCATGACCTGCTCTGGATGGCCCATAACTGGAAGACAGAAAGGACAGAAAAATGAATTTATTCTGTCCTCTTTACATATTGTATGAACATATATGTACATGTAACTGTATATCTGAGGTAAGATGAGCGTTGACTGACCCGTTGTCTTTGCTGCTGATGCTAATGATCTTTGGGAGGGCTCCTTGGTTGACAATGGCTCTCACATGCTGTGGGTCGCTCTGGCAGAGGTTAGTCAAGATGTGACAAAGACAAGACGTCACCGCGGGGGGCAGGTCGATGCCAGTGTCGTCATTGGGCAGCATCTCCACCACCTCTGGCAACACCTGCTTCACTACAGGAGGAAGAAACAGGAAAATACACATAAACTTGAAATTGAAAAAAACGTGCACACTGGCAGACTTAATTATTTATTGAGAGTGAACATCGCGTTTCAGCGTCATCAGGTGCTGTCAGTCACGAGTGTCTCTTGGTTTGAATGGAAAGTTACCTATTTCAGGGTGCAGGTCCTGGTAGAGAGAGACGTTTCTGATTAGAGATATGGCTGTCCTCTTTACATCCCGTTCTCCCTCCTGTAACATCTTCTTGATTTGCTGAAGACCATTTTCCCGCTGAACAATGGTGAAAGTAATGGCTTCAGACACCTTCAATGCACAGAAAATAGATGAAACGTGTCATATATTGCTTGTTTAAATGCAGTGCATGTGAGAAAAGCGATGTTTTCTCATGCCACTAAAACTTTGTTTGAATGCTCAGCTGTAAAATAGTTTGTCATGAAGTTGTGGTTTCTTTAAACATGTGGATCCATGTACTCACTGCAATCTTAAACAAATCTATCAATGAGTAACAACCTACATTCACACACATGTTTTGAAACCTGTCTCATCTTGTTTTTATATTACCCCATAATCTATTATTGATTAATTCATTTGTTACAGAAACAACAACAGACATTTTATTAATCAGTCATTAAGGCATCAAAATAATCCTTTTCTGCATTGTGTAGCATTAAAAATGTAAAAGGTTAAGATTTTATTTCTAAATAGCTTCAGCTGAATATGTAGAAACTTCTTAAACCATGCAGATGTTTCAGTATTTAACCATACCCGAATAGTAAAACAAACACAAACAGATAAAACTGAATTGTGAGCCATCACTATGGATTTGAGTAATTTTTGATTAGGACTGTGTATTAATAATATTTATCAAAATAATCAATGGAATAGCAGATAAACCTGTATTCCTGACACAAACAGAGAGAACAGCTAACTCACTCGTGCAAACCTACAGTATCAACCTACTCTCATAGTAATCCAAATCTACCCTCTCTGAGTCACAGCTAAAACATTACATCCAAATATACCCTGAGTCGAGTGTACATTAAGCTGTCTGGTCAATTTACAGAACTAATGGCTCTAATTTAGTGTTGAAGCTCCAGAGTGAAGCTTTGAAAAATCTGTTCCATCTTACCGGTCCGTTTCCAGCTGTTATGTTCTGCAGAGCTCCAATGGCGGCCTCCTGAGTGTAGTGGCGCACACTGCGGGCAATCAGTGACATGTACATCCGGATGGTGATGGAGCTCCACAGCCACTCTATCCCGCGGGGATTGGCGTTGTCCTCCAGCAGAGGGCTCTGTCGCTGCAGGTGCTGGGAAGAAATGAGTGATGAGCTGCGGCTTCCAGATGGGTTCACTGGGTTCATACTGACAGGAGGCTGCTATTATTCAGCAGGTGAATGAATACCCTCATACCCTCACTCTCATTGTGTGTGTGTGTCTGTGTAGGAATGTAAGGTTTACATAGCCAGAGCTTCAGTGCATTTTTCCAACATCATCATACTGTAAACACATAATTAAAGAGAATTCACACAGCAGCATCTTGGAAGCTGCAATGGAGATGTTGTTTGTACATATTGTATTGTATGAAATGAATAATGATGAATATTTATTGAGAACCACAACTCCAAATAAATAAATATGTAAAAATGTATATAAGTGTATCAAACCCCTCTCTTTTCTCCTCCTTTGATGACTTGTCACAATCAAGTGTGTATCTGTGAATGAATCTGACCTTGGTTGTCTAACCCTGCTGATCCTCGCTGATCCACAAGCTTCAGTCAAACAAGCTGGCAGTGTTAGCTCATTGTTTGATTTGTTAGTGAGTGGGTCATAAAAGCTAGCATGTGTTGTAGGCATGTGTCTGGATCTGACTGAGCAAAAACCTTGTTTAGACTTCTCAAAAATATAAATATTAACACCACTTTTGTGTAGCCTACTTTTGTTGAGCTGCACTTTCAAATCCAGAATCAAACCACTTGAGCTGAGTTTGAACATGGGTGTCGTGACCCAGTAAACATGCCTGCACAGGCCCACTGTGGGTAATTGAGGGTTTACTGAGGGAAGTATGGGCAGGACACAACCCCCGCTAATCCAATGTGGGCCCCACATGGGATTGCCCACACAGGACCGAATATCATGTCCTTTCACCACTGGGACACCTATGTTGTGTTGAGTTGTGTTACTGTCCAGCTTTAAAAAGAGTCCATTATTCACCTTTAGGCCTAAACTCTGATTTCGTTTCCACCAACTCCTATGGGAAATATCTGGCTCTTTAGCTGCTCATTGCTCTACTTTGCTTATTTACACATTCAATAACATTAAATGTTATTGAATGTGCTTTTATAAAGTTTTAACAACATATTTGTTTACCTGCTAGCAGGAATGTAAAGATGTCACATAGGCCCATGTAAATGCTTTGATGTTTTTCCTCAAGCAAACAATAAGAGAAAGAGAAATACAAAAGACCTTCAAAAAAGCTGTTTTAACGGGCGACTAAACCTGCAGCAATTCAGCAGTTTTCAAAGAATTTCTGTTAAATATCATACGACATTTTTTGTCGGTGTGGATTATTATCCGAAGGGATTACCTCTGTGATCTTGGCACTGCGGTCAGGAAAGCAGCTGACGCTCTTTTGCTTGGGAGCCAGGTTCTGTCGAGACTCTCTGAGATGTTGTGCGTACTTCTTAGGCAGCTCAGCCTCGATCTGATAAGACAGGTTGTGCAGGATGCAGACACAGTTCTCTGTGGACTGCAAAGCAGATAAATACAGATAAATATCAAATTATAAACAGTATTGCATGTTGTTTTGGATACATGCTACATACTAAGTTTAGTCCAATAAGTTTTGCTTTGCTGTTTAGATTGACAGAGAACAATTTATGGAATTGGATTGTGCCTATTCTAATCCTGTGAGAAGCAACAAGATTTATTAGAATGACCAGACATGGACTAAAAAAGGAAAAGTATTGTTCAGACACAGTGTGCATCACATCACAAAACATCTCCTGTATATCTTATCCTACATACAGTAAATGTAGGATAGCTCCTACAACAGTAAAACCAACTGTGAAGATAAATGTTTTTTTTATGGGATGCTCATTATTTTCATTTCACCTTGTCATCCGTTTTATGGTCGGCTATGGTTCCCCGAACGTAGTAGACCAAAGAGTCGATGAGATTCTCACAATCCCTCATTGCTTTCCTGCCATCTGGACCGGAAGAGCTCAGATTTCTGGGAACAGAAACCGGCAAAACATTCAAGGTAATGTCACATTAGTGTGTTTTAATCAGATAAGCCGTTCTCAGTGTCACTGAACCATATTAGTGAAGTCAGCAGTATTTATAACAACAAATTCCCACATTGTAACAGGCCAAATAAAAACATGTGGTATCATTCTGTCAGTGACATAATTCTATAAGTCAATGCTACACTGTTTTGGACCTCGGTCAACTCCAATCATTACAAATTATTTCATGGCTTATTGAAGGCCTTTTTACGTAATCCAATTTCCCTTCGAAAAAAATAAAAACACAAATTATCACTCTAACTCCACCCAACAGTTTTTTTTGATGAAATATGAGAGGAACACATCATTTTCCCATCCACAGGGAACCTCAAGGGGGTTTGAGAACATGATAAGGAGAACTTGATAAGGCAGGGCCAGCGAGGACTGAGTGATTTCAGTTCAGCAGAGCGGAGAGAAGAAAGAGCTCCATGAATAATTCAGGCTCTGACTCTTTTCATCTGGCTATAGTTGCCAAGGGAGCAGTGTGTCTGATATCTCCTGCTTTGTAAACAGAGAGATGACATACATCCGCACACAACCACGTCCAAATGGAAACTAACGAGGTGATACATAATCTTAGATCACAACAGATAAACTGTCGTTTAACACAATCAAATATGGTGACTCGGCTCAATGAGAAAACAGCGTCTGTCTTCATTTCAGCTTCATGCAGTGGTGAAGCCAGTTGTTACTGATCTGACCATTTGTGGCTCAAGAGGGAAAAGATAAAGAAGCCATATCTCAAGTAACAGACAGGATATTTTTGACTGTTTGTGTTCACTAAATTGAAACAGGACAAGATGGATATTTCTTTCATCCATCATCATGTAGCTGTCACACTGTTTACTTGTCTTTGTTGGTGCCAATTTGATAAAAGAACAAAGGTTGTATTCTAGAGAAAATACAGCCGGCGTTTCCTGCTTCTCATTAGATGGGTGATGTCACTTTTTATCACACATAACAGCAGTTAAATCATAACTCAGCTTAGTGGGACTGGCACCATGTATGACTGTCTGCCATCTGTTAGCCATCTCAGCCTTTGTAATATCATAAAAGTATTGCGCCTGGCCACGCCTGGCCTGAACTGTGCAACTGCTTCTTTACTCCTCATAGACTAGAAACTTTTCACTTCCTCAATTAGTTCCTCCATATGCGCAATAACACACTCAAAGTTATTCATTTGTTTGTTTTCAAGTCAAGCGCATGAACGGTTTTGTATAATTCTGTAGTTTGGTGTGAGCTGATGATCTGACACTACCAGTGGTGTCTGTTTAGTCCAATCTGAGTGTGTAGTTTCAAAGCTGATGAAGGCTCCTACCGTAGGCAGCCTGTAGCAAAGTGGAAAACATCAGCATCAGCGAGGAGCTCATCTTTTGGGTTCTCGCCTTCAGAAATACCAGAACTGGGCACCAGCACTGACTTGGTGAGGACCGGTAAGGCTTCTTTGGTGAGACGCTCCTTCAAAATGTCATGAGAGGAGAGGTTCCACAGAACACCTAGAATATAGACGGAAATTTACTCTTTTATTTGCAAAGACACTCTGGCATGCAGCAATCATTTGAGCCTCTATTCATGTAACAAAATAAGACAAAAACTGACCAGTAAGTTGTCGTCTGGTCTCTGTGTCACGGCTGCTTTTTAGTGCATCCAAAACTGTGGCCAAACCTCCACTTTCCTTCACCTCCATCTTGTTTTCGTCGCTCTGGTACACAACATTGCGCAGCGCCCCAGCTCCAACACGTTGCACCTCCTCGTCGTCACTCTGGAGGAGCTGCAGGAGCTTTCCAATTCCACGAAGATAGTATACCTGACGAGAAGAGCAGATCATTGACTGACAGTGAGATGATGTATGTTTATGTAATAATAAGTATGTAATGTATATGTATGCCATGACATTCAGAAAATGTTATTTAATTGACTAACTATTGATTAATACACTACATAGTAAGACAGGCCATATTAGTGATTGGTGATCGGTGGCTAGACATAATACTGCTGTCCAGATCTTATCTCACTATGTCTATTGGACGTAGTGGTTTGACATCCCCTCTGCATGTTCCACTTTAAATGCCATTTTGAATTCTGGAGAAGAGCTGCACAACTGAAAACTCGACAACTAGGGAAGAAATTTGGACATTCAGCTATTCAAATAGGTATAAAAATGCTATAACCACCCAAATATCTGCCAAGCAAAATTGTGTTTTACATATATAACTGACAATAAATTCAATTTTGAATTGCTGAAAAATGAAGTGATACACTTACCATCTTTTTAGCGTCTGCACTCTTGAAACATTGATTCTGTATGTGGCTGGCTGCACTGATCAACATTTCCTCGTTGTCCTGGGTCAACAGGTTCACTGCTCTCTCCAGCGTCATCTCTGGGAGTTTGTTCTCTGACTTCCTGTGTGAGGAAAAGGAAGATGGCCACGAATGAGAAAATGTGCAATCCACACATGGTTCAGACGACTGTTTGTGGCCTGAATCATATATATGATCTTACAGTGTTGGGACTTCCTGTGCCTGTATCTGCTGGATGGGGGAATCTGCTTCCATCTGCGTCCCCATGTCCACCTCCATGCTGACGACCGAGGGTGGGTATGAATTGAGTCTCTGGAGCCCCTGGCCCTCCCTCCTCATCTGAGCGAGCCAGGATATTCCCTCCTCAGGCTGGGTAACACCAAGCATCATATCTCTACCTGCTGCCTGTACGGTGGGTATCTCCTGTTTGACAATAGTTTGGTTATGACTCCAACCAGAGTCATATTCACCACCTCCTTGAAATGCCGTTTGTGCAAACATAGCCTGCTGCCCCGCCGCCTGTCTCATTGACCTCTGGCGGAAGCTCCCGTGTGCAGATGTGGAAGCAAATGGACGCGTGAGGTGAGGCACCTCAGAAAAGGCATAACGCCGAAATGAATCAAACCCAAAGGAGTTGCCCAGCGGGGGGCTCACTCTGTGTGACTGCATGGGGAGGGTGACCGTCCCAAAACGGTAGGCACTGTAATTGAAACGACTGCGTGGTAATTGCGGGCTCGGAGGTGGAGATACTTCCACCCTCCTGGATGGTCTCTGCAGGCGACTGCTTGCAACAGAATGGCCAGTGAAGGCCCACCCATTCATCTGGGGAAAAACAAAACAAAATATAATCTAAATTTTAATACATTGTGACATTTTTATTCTGAAATTCTCACTTTAAATCTGCATAGGTTGAATCCAAATACACTGTATGGCACCAACTACGTATGCCTTGTATAGTCCCTATTTTACGTTATTTAATGAATTAAAGACTGTGTATTTATGATACAGTTGTAATTCAGAGCCTTTATATAGAACAAACTCTGATCATGTGTGTTATCAGACAATGTGCGTTGTATAATCATAGTTAGTTTCATATTTATCATTAAAGATACACATTTGGTTATATCTCTATAGGGTCCTGATAAAGGTCCTAGGAAAAACAATAAAAACAAAATAGTAAATAACTGTTGGATAATTAAAACAGATGATCGACCATGCAACGGTGCCAAACACATTAACCGTTGTGAATGCATGACATTCACACATGTCACACAGCTGTTCTAATTAACTGGCTTACCACATGTAAATATTATACTGTATTAAATCACATCCCAGGTAAACAGCCAACACAAACTGTTCATACAGAATGAAAAGACGTGCAAATGCTAACTACTAACGTGAAAGTCGTAAATCATGAGTCAAGCAAAAGTAAGGGCGTGATAATTGGTTTGATATGAGCCTGTCAGCGTCCTGCCGCTGCAGTGAATTTGACTGCATTCAAATTGTCGTAACTCGTGATAAGCAAATACAAGTCAGTGCAGTCTCTTTATGGTCAGGTACAAAAATCATGTCTAGAACCGGCTGCAGGAGAAAAACAGGTCATGTCAGTTTTAACGGGAAAAATGACACAAATCTTTAAGTTACACAGGAAGAAGATGAAAAATGTCCCTAGTACCTTTGTGTTTGGTAAGAGTCCATCTGGAGCATCAAAGCTCTTTGCTGTGTGTCTCTGTAAACTGACACCCCCTGAAACGAGTTGAAGAAGTTTTGTTAGTGTACAGTTTCACACTGTAATCACCTAAATGCATGTCAACACTGACACTTCCTCGGGTCAAGGGTGTGACTCACACCCTCACCGCCTGGGCTCACAAAGCATATTAGTGTACACCGAGAGTGCTGCGGACATCTTTGTAAACTATGTCTATAATGTTTTTAATAGTCATACATTTGTCATAGCCTGTGTACAATAAAAGAGAATGTCTCCCCAAAGGACCAACATTAAGGACTATTCATTCCTGTATCTATGGCTAGACATCATCTTCCCTCAGTTTAACATTACAGGACATCACATGACAGTAGCACCACACCAACGTCACAACATCTGCATATTTTCTGACCTTTTATAACCAATCTATTAATCAATATATGAAGCAAACAGGTGAGAGATGAATTGATAATGGAGATAAACGTTTGTTGTCACCCTGTTAATATGTGAGTCATTCTTAACTGGATGAAAGCATGTGGTCAAAAATATCTTCACACCTAGTTTGGTTCAGGAATTTTATCTCACTCATGACATCCTTTTTGAAAACAGCCTTGTCAGTCTGTCTTACTGTTGTGAAGGCCACTGTGCTAAATCATCTGGTGCAAACTAATATAGATACAGAAAACAAGCAGTGACAGGATCTTTCACTGCTGTCCTGAAACTACTGTAATTATTTTTTGTTTATGACTGACATGAGTTCAGATAGCTGACTCACCCATATCCACCACTGCCTGAGAATGAGGGCATGCCCTCCTAGAAATTTGGGAAGTGGGTGAGATATTACATTCAAGCTTTGTCAGCTGTCGCTTCCAGCAGCCTTTAGGCGAACCTATGAAACTCCAGGAACCTGTTGGGCGAGTAAACTACTACACAGCATACACTTCCTGTCACAGAAAAACAAAATTCATGCAGGGTATATATACACAAAATACAAAACACAAAATATATCCTATGAGTAGCAAAGACCTCTGACCAGTTTAGTTGTATAGATCAGTTTCCAATCTGAGGATCAATACCCTCATAGTGATCACAAGATAACTAAAGATAGGAAATGAATGCTGCCAGGAAAGAAAACAAATATTTATCTGTCATCCAAATTCATGTCAATCTCCCTGATTTGTCTAATCTCTGCTTGCATGTTAACAATAACACTGTGTTGTGACTCTAACAGCTTAAATGAATAAATATGAAGGAGGATTTATTATAGAAAATCCCTCCTTGGTTAAGCTGCTCACAGCTCTTAAACATATTAAGGCATGGGCTGAAAGGTGAGGAAGGGCTGCAAGCACACAATAAAGCCATAATATACTGTAACTATTGTTTAACAGCTGTGCTAAATCGTCTTAATACAGTGCTCACAACATAAAGATAATATCTAAAATAAAATAAAATGAACTGATTTAAGAGAGATAATTATCCTCTGCAGTCATTATGAAGAGGGGGGGTGGGACAGTGAATGCCCTTGTCTCCAGGGTGTACCACCCCCACCAAAAACCATTGTGACCGTTCATCTTGTTGTGCATATCTGTGACAAACTCCTTCAGGGTGTTGTGAAATCAATATCGCTGATTATAGTCACAGAAGAAAAGTTGGAGCATTACCATTTGATACGCTCCTTCTCGCCTTCCGTGCCAGTGTGAGCTGGACCTGCTGATGAACACGGACACTACGGTCGTTTGAACCGTGTTTCGTCGAAGACCGCGCGGACGGCTCGGCCGGCAGAGCCAGGCTGGTGTCGTCCAGCAGGAGAGAGTCCTGAACAGGTAACGCTGACTTAAAAAACACCTCGTCCATTGTGGACAGATACGAAATCCACTAGAATCCGAGTTCAGGCCGGTCGCTTCATTGAACGGGTCCGGTTCCGCTCCTGGGTGACGGTCTCACTCCTGCTTTGTTGTCCCTCAGATCCCTCAGGTGGGTCGACCCAAGTACCGCCACTGCGGAGGGCGGGGCCAGAGGCGACGCACCTGAGGTGTCAGGTGTCACTAACCGTGTACATTTACGTGTAAGCAGGTAATGACTTCTGTTTCTGACTGATTTCACCCACAGGTGTTGTTTAGCTCAAGCTTACTCCTAAAATGTTATTTTACCCACAAAATAATATTATGCATTATTTCATATTAAACTAATTTATAGGATACAAGGTATACCTCGCCCCTTTGTGTCGAGAATGCGAATGTGCAACTGTTGACATCTAAGCAGTTGCTAAGAAACCATGATAGACGTTACTGCCAACTACTGGCTACATAAGGCTGTATGAAGAAGTAAATAGCAGTTTTTATGTCTGTTTTTTAATGGTTTTATGATTTTTTTCCCCAACGGATTAAATAATTGAACAAACAATATTTATCATGTTAATTTCTAAATTTAGGAGGTGCTGGTTGTCACAGTTTGAAAGGACCAGGCTGTTTGTTTTTCTTTTCCAGATCCTTTCGCTAAGCTATGCTAACTAGCTGCTGGCTTTAGCCTGTGAGCAACTATAAAAGTCAAAATCTTGACGAATGTAATTCACCTCAGCCTGCATTCGTTGGAGGAGAAACACCCATTTTCCTACAAAAGTGTAATGTGACACTTTTGTTGGCATGAATTTTACCGCCAGTCAGACAGTGATGCTTTTCACTCAAGGCCTCCACATTTGGCTTTGTTCTGTTGACAGTGTGCCACAGGCAGCTGTTCAGCCTGTTTTGTTTCCCAGATGAGAACAAAGACCATCTTCTTTCTTACTATATTCTATTGTTACTGTATTATATGTTCAGTTACTTCCAAACAAATCAGGATTAGTGAAAATGCAGGGGGCTTCAGAGGGTTGGACTGGTCTTGACTGTGGTCCCAAAGTCAAAATGTAGTTTTATGGTCCTTGTCATCTGATACTGTGCAAAGTGTCTCACCCCAAAATGGCAGATAATAAACATATAACATTACAAAGGCTAATCCCCGCTGAGAATGGAGGGTGGGGCTGGGAAATTGCTCACATTTTCACCACAGGGCTGTATAGCAGGTTGATATGGTCATGACTCCAAATATATTTTTACCCTCAAATGCTCTCTAATGGGTCATCATCAGCTGGACTCATTATCTTTTACTATAGCAACCTATTGCTGCTTCCAAAATAAAGCTACTGAATCATGATATAATTAATTAAGATTCATGTGGCTCATATATTATGAATCACGATAAAAATAGATGAAAATGAGACAACTGTTGCAATTCGATTTTCCCCCTTTAATGCAATCTTTTCTCAAAAACAATCTTTCCAGTCCAGCTCTTTAAATCATTTTCACATTAAACTTTTCTGTGCATATTAATATTAATGAACAAATGGTGACAAGACTCTGGTTTGCTTTGTGCCACACACATCTGTATGACATTACAATGTGTTCGCAAACATTCAAGGTGTCCAGATCCACAAAACAACAGTCATTTAGTGGACATGTGTCCTGGCTGTCTTGACATTTCTGTGTTTTAGCACACACTTTTTTTTTTCTGTGGGATTCTTTCCTCAGTGTCACGTTTAATCCATAATAGAACACAGTCACAGATCAACATAGACCCAAACATTAAACAGCATTTCAACAAGTGGAGAAAGAAGGTGGTTCATGAAGCACCCAGTGGCATTTAGGTGAAAAACATCAAGATTAATGGGTTTAAGTTAAAATGTGTAGTCTGAAATGGGTGTTAAAACAGTATGGGGCAAAGAATAAGTGACTACAGTCATCATTCCAATGATGGGAGATGAAGTCAGTCTCTATAAACACACTCCTTTTCACTTGGTTAATGGTTACATTCTCAGGTAATATTAATGAACTGAATCAAGCAATGTTTAAGATCTTATTTCACAAACTTGTTGACCTACAGGTCTGTATAACATCAACATTTCCCTCCATCTGACCAACAAATTTTTCATTTGGCACATCATATTTCACGTTTTTCAATCCACAATACATACTTCACATACACACACACATTCAGAGGTTCAAGGTGGTTGGAGTTATATTTATCTATCATATGCATTTGAAAGTTGATGATAGCTGAACTGGCATATTAGAGTTTATGATACTGTGCATGATGGAGCAGTGAGCCACCATGGTTTTGAAGCGTGACATACATCTGTGCTGAATTGGGAAACCTAAAATAGGTGGTTAATATTCTAATTAAACATTTTCATAAACATTTGTCTGTGACAGTGATAATGTATTTTTGATTTTCTCACTAAACCTCCTAAACATTGCTCTGATCGGTACCATCCTGCCTTTAGTTTCTAAAATTGCATTTTTTTTTGTCTCCAACATGTTAAGTATCTTTATTAAAAAAACAGATTTCATCATTTTATTTTTACTCATTAATACTCAGATTTGTGTGCTTGCTTGTCTATAACAAACACAATTTAATTGGCATGATCATATATATATATATATATATATTGAAAAAAAAAAAAAAAAAAAGAAAACAGAAAAGAAATAAAACAAAAATGCATCAAGTTCTTTATGCAACACCTCAAATATTTTGAGGACACAGTATGTATTTTTTTGTCAACCTAATTTGTGTTATCTTCATACATCTCATTCAGAATTTTAATTCTTGATTCATTATGGACAACCCTGTGGAATTAACCAAACTGCATTTTGAAATGCATTAATTCGACTGAAACACAAAACCAACCTTCATGTCCTAAACCTGTGGCACATTGTAGTTGATACAAACATCCTGTATGGTACATAACTCAGTGAGGTTTTTCTACATGTCTTTTTCTGCCATTTGTACATTGTTAAAAAATATATAAAATATTAAGAGAATTTTTTTTACAGGTTCATTCAGGTTAAAAACACATTTTCAATGTTTCTCTTCAAAGCTATTTACAAATCTCTGTATGGTTACTATGGTCGTCATTCAGCTGTCGACACAGGAGTGAGTGGGTTGATGGACAAACCAAACAAAACAAAACAAAAAACGTAATGAGTCGTCTTTCTTTGGATTTTTGTCATGTTGATAATTCAGTTGTGTTGTGGAGGTTAATTATTATAAAAATTAAATTTG